>NEWO01000610.1:430365-451740 GCA_003013225.1 Phalaenopsis aphrodite | reverse complement strand
AAGCAGTCATGAAAATGGAGCCTGAGGATTGAAGCAGCCCATCTTGGATTCTGAGATACAGCTTCGACCATGCCTTTCTGAACTATTTCTTCAACCTTTGGACATGATTGTTCATAGAACTTAGGGTTAAGCTTTGCGCCACCATTGCCGGCTTGTCCGAAGCAGACGGGAGAAGAAAGAAGAATAAAAGAGAGAGGAAAAAGAAGAAGAAGAGGAAAAGGAAGAGGAAACCACAATGAAAGACTCATTTGATTTCTTGTCGACTATATCAATTGGAGCTATCTTATAGATGAGGAGACTAGGGAGACAGTAGGGTATTTATAATGCATGAGTCTCAAATAACGGAATAGGACGCCTCTAGAAGCAAAAGAGAATATTAGATGCAGACTCTGGATGCATTCAGATTCCACGTACTATATAACTGTATAACACTGCATAACGTCATTATCGTATACAATATCTTAATGTATTCAGACTCCACACATAATAATTTTTCGTAGCAGCAACTGTGAGACCCTTAATAAAACATTGATGCATAAATAAACATATTATTTTTTAAAAATAATATATTTATATGAAAGAGATGTATGATGATGAAACTATAGCTAATAAGATAAAAGGAAGAGGAAGAAGAGTTGATGGATGTCATTTGTCTTACTTACATGTCTATGTTCCACTTTTTTCTTCCATCCCGTACCAATTAAGACTAGTTATAGTAAAAATAGTACATTAATGATAGTAGGATGGAAATAATCAAAACATATTGACATTTGTCCAACCCATAGGCCAAATGTATGGTCTAGTTTATATTAATGAAATTAAATTATAGTCTATTAATGTTGAAATTTTCAATGCAAATTCAACATTATTTTGACCAATTTAATAAAAAAAAATGTTCTAAGTTAATTTCCTTTTTTTCTAATATAATCATTGTATTTAACTAGTTATTTAGTTTAATAGTGGATTAATTAATGTGAGTATCTAAGTAGCATATTAATCCATAACATAATTATAAAAATATGATATTAGTGAATATTTTATGGGTAGTTAAAGGGTCAGTATTGGTAGGTAATAAGGAATCTCTTTGGTAGGATTAGGACTAGCAATTAGGTGTACTGCCCCATACAAGATTAGAATTATAAAACCACCTAATTAACCTTAAATGAAAATAAAATTTAATTAATGCTGAAAATAATGGTTAAAATAAATAAATAAATTGAATAGTTGGTATACTTCATTTGATATACTGTGAAAAAGTAGAAATTACATAATTGCCACATTATGAGAAAAATTATTCCACACGGGCGGCGTATGCAGAGATGCATGCACAACCCGATCTCCACAGTTGATCAGACTAAAGTTGTATTTCGATGCATGCACCGTCCGATCTCCACAGTTGATCAAACTAAAGTTGTATTTCGGTTGGCCCATTTTGTTTTAAAAAAAAAATTGGATGAAAGCTTTGATCAACGGTGGAGACAGGATGACACATGCATCTCTGCATACGCCGTCCGTATAGAATAATTTTTCCACATTATGATCATATATATTTACATAAACTTTCAATAGGAGCACGTAGATATGTCAATACATAAGAATTGTGTGGTAAATATGTAAATTTTCCAAAAGAGAGGATCATTTTGCAAATATTTAAGAATTTGTTAAGTTATATATTTGTAATATAATTTGACTAAACATGAAGATGGCAACAACTATCTCAGATTTTAAAAAAGTGCGTTTGAAAGTGTTTGAAGATGATTTTTCAACGGTATTATTTCTAAGGGAGAGTGTCTATCAATGTATTTTACTAAAGTATTAGTGATTAAGAGGGACTATTTAACAACATTCTTACTAAATAGAGAAAAATTTGGTCATATGTCTATGGTTATTCTTAATATGAATGTGTGGTTGAAATTTATGAGGATGTAGCTATATATATCATTTTTAGTTATGGTTTTAATGAAATATGTAAAGTTTGTTGATATTTTCATATATATATTTTATCATGTGTTAAACATTTGTGGTAGAAAACTATAGTAGCTATTATCTTAACATTTTTCATTTTTATAGATACTATCTTCTGGTATGTATGTTCTCTACTGATCTATTCTCTTGCATCCATCGATAAGCTTGTACTAAGATACTGTGCTTGCACGGTTGTACATTTGGATTTTCGTTCGAATGTGCGGTCGTTGCACGTAATAATTTTTCTTTGTCCATACATCGTATTTGAGCATTGATTTAATCCCACTCCTAACTCATGCAAAATTAACTGGCATGTCAAATACTCAACGCTCTTTGTTTATCTTTGAACGATAATTTCCATTATGCATCCTTTACAAAATCTTCTCCTATCTCACCTCTCTCACTCTTATAGCCTCTTAGAACTCATAAACACACTCTCCATTCTTAGCTCTCCACTTCTCTACACCCTCTATGTTCGCCATGAAATTAAATGCACAATAAATCAAGTACAAATTACTGACACCAAGTCCCACATCATAGCCTTACTTATCACATAAAAATCCAAAAAAGCACAAATCTCCTCCTCTAGCTTTTGTTATTCAGCTTCTTTGTTCCTTCAAGAAAAATGCCTATGCATTATTGTTGTTGGTGTGACATTGTCACAAAATATGATTTTTTTTTCTCATACAACACTAAAACTCATCTACATCTTATATCTCTTCTTGGTTATTATTATGCTTTGTAGCCATCTCCTTCCCTTCCCTTCCCCCCTCTTATATGGCATAGACCCAATATTCAATATCATATCTTCCTTAACTAACAACTAACTGTTGTCTTTCAATGAGTCACTAGTCACTCTCAATCTACTCTTTTTATTATCACCATTAAGCCTCACTAAAAGCCTTCCATTTTAAATAAAGAAAAGTATCAACAATTTGTTCTTGCAAACATTCGCTTATCAAAATCACAGTCATTTCCATCATCTCACTCTCTTTCTCAAATCTTTTTTTTTAAATAAAAAATATCATAATCAAGTTTTATCCATTACTCTGTAATGTTCGTTCCTTTTTACTCTAAAACTCACATATTTTTAAAGGCAAGTCATTCTAACACCAGACCTCATTACATGATTTCTACGTGTGCTTTCTAGAATGACAAATATAATACCCCTATCGCTCAAAATTAGCTTGCCAAACCTTTCTACTCTTCCTTCACATAATCTCCTTGCCTTAAGTTTCATATTTGTAGTTGAAATTTATGCTCTCTCTTATGTATCTCACTTTGATAGTCAGAAACTTTTTCCTAATAGGCTGGCAAACCATTTCCCTCCTTAATTAATGCGACCACACTCTACTCACATCTAGGCAAAACACATTGCTTATCCACCTACTTGTTGAATCTCATTCTATTGAGTGTCATTAATCGACATCAACATTAAGCGACTTGAGACCTTCTTGATAATCCCTCCTTTTTTTTATTCTAGTTGAAGTTGATCAGTTTATTGTCATTTATCAATCATCCTCTATTAAATACAATATTGTATTTATATTGCCACCACATGCATCTAACGTAATAATACTTGCACTGTCATAACATTGACATCTATTTATTATAACATATATGATCTTTTCAAATTTTAATCTTGTTAGTTGATTAGATTGTTGTGCCCCTTGTTACGAACTTCCTTTATATTCATCCATTTTATATCTCTTCTCAAATAACCTCCATGTAAAAATAAATAAATAAATAAAATCAACAGAATAATAAACGAAATAAACTAAAAAATATTTATAAATATAAGAAGAGTATATGAAGATGTTTTGTAAAATGATTCTCTAACACAAATCAGAGAGGAGGGTCCAAATAATTAAAATCAAACCATGCTTGACCCTAAAAACATATGAAAAAGGATTTATGATAGCGTTTAAATTAGATATCAAAGAAATATCAAATTTATATTATTTAGGTTTAATTAATAATTTCTTCCACAATAATGTATCCCGGTGGCCAATTACATCTTGAGAGATACCCATAAAGACTCTTAATAAAGGTTTATGCTTGCTTTGATGCAGCTCATTCAATAGCACATAAAACAGATTTTCATCATTTTAATAAAGGAAATCTCATGCTACTAAGGGTAAACTCGGCTGTCAGGTAGAGTGTGAATCACCATGACCCAACAAATATTTATCTCTCAACAAAAAAGGACCTACAAAATGATTGGAAAGTGAGACGAAAAAATATGACATGTCCCCAAGAGGTGTATTAATAGTTAGATAATAATGCAGTCAAAACTCCATTAATCTATAATCTCATGCTATTAAGCCCAAAATCTACCTAGTAGCGGAGGTAGCCAACCCAACATGATGAGGAAATCTTAATCAACAACTCATGTGTTGCAACATCCAATATAGTTTGGTAGAGCTAAAGTCACGTAAAAGAGATGTCTAAGATCCTATGACTCTACTCATGCATAAAATGCAAGAGTAAGGTTTATTCCTATCAAGAGTATGACTAGAAAGCCTACGGAAGTGAAAGAGAACATGTCACCCATTTCACAAAACCAAATCACCCCAAAAAAGACCTATAATCCTATATAGTTTTGGAATACCTCTAACACCTTAAGTGTACTAAAATGATAGGTTGGTCATGTTAGAGAGTAAATCTTGTTAGGATGACCAAGTTAGAGAAATAAAGATACTTCTTTACGGGACATGCATATGATGTAAAGTTGCTAGAATGCTAATGTGTGTGTGTGTGTATATATATATATCAATGTCAAAGTGATATGCAAAATTTTCTACTGAAGGAATGACCAAAGGCTATTATACGAGCCTCCAACTACTCCTAATGTGCCTAGCAATTTGTGTACCACCTTATTAAGACCAACTATACCAAAGGGGATTTGAACCCCCGACCTAAGAGTCTTATAACGTGGATGCCAACCAACAAGCCGAAGTACTCGACACTAAATTCGTTCTTAATATATAGTTTTTACTCGTTCCACTTTACATTTCTCTACAATATTTGCATTATTGTTATTGTGTTAAAAAATAAAAAATGCATTTTATAATAATAATAATAATAATAATAATAATAATAATAACAAGATAACTCAAATAAATAAATTCAGAGTGAATTATTATTTCTGTCCCAACACCACCAATCTCGCCTTCTTAAATTCCTTGTTTTTATGTTGGACAGCAAAAGCAATTATTGCTAGAAAACTCAAATGTTGAATAGGAAGATTTACATATATGCCATTCAATGCCTATGATTTTACATATCTAACATTTGCACTTCAATATTTATAAGGAAATTTGACATAAACACCACTCATTTTTTACATATTTACATATCTAAGAGCTAAATTTCAATTTTTACATTTGTGACATATTACCTAGGGATGAAAATGTGTTTCAATTTTTTCAATGTTTGAATAGTAATATTTTTATATGATATGAAATATTTGAGTGTCATATATATAAGAAATAAAGTTTTAATGTGATATGCAAGATTTAAATGGTATAAGCAAAATTTAAACATTGGCTGATGATGCTTCGTCAATAAATTTTTATTATTCGACATGAATGTTTTATACTTTTTTTTTTCGCAAAAAATATTTCTATTTTTCGCAAAAACCTAAGCGATGTAAGTTAAAACTGTGAGATTTCCCAGCGATAATCAGGTGATAAAATTATGGGCGACACTCAGGAACAAACTCTCCTCCTTATCCCCTGTTGGACGGGTAAGAATGTTTGGAAATCAAACATGTTTAATCTTGTAAATTACGTGATTATCCATGGAGCTCGTATTTCTTTTCACGATTGCACTAACCTAGAAGTAATATCCATATTCTACCAAGTCAGCGTGAGCTAATCTAATTATTCCACTTGCCTGCTCCCACACGACTATTTCACAACACACATTAACACGTCAATTAGCCATACTGAACGTCAATAAAGCAAAGAACGTAAAAAAACATAGCCAATATGAAATATCAAATTAATCACAACTTTCACGTAAAACACGAAATTTCTAGACTGCCGATTCAAATAAGAAAAAAGTGAATCTAATCGCTACACATGCCTTGAAACAACATGAATAAACATTAGGCTACACCCTTTATGCTTCCACGAATATTTCCTTCTTCTTTACAAGTAACAATGTTAAACCCCTCTAACAAGGAGATCACTTATCTCATAATAAAAAGCAGTTACTTACTTAGCTCGAATTTGAAATTTTGGGTCGGCTTTACCACAAATTTTGATATTTGAGTGAGAACTTGAAAAAATGGATGAAAGAGGGCGGTTGATTTGTAAATAGCAAGTTTCTGATGGTCTCTATATAATTGCCCAAAATTATAATTGCTTTCATATACATATAATGCATTCATGTCAAAATAAAGATATGATTTTTATAGCCATCATAACTATTTTTTTTTTTTCATTTTTTGCAGATATATCCTGAAAACAATGCTAGAAAGAAAGCTTCATTGAATTTATGAAAAAGAAAAACAAACCAACTCTGAACTGAAAATTCAAGGGGAAGAAAATAAAATACAGACTGCAGGTTTTGTCCAAAAATCAAACATTATAAAATTACATATTGGTACAAATAAAACACAGGAAAGAATAAGCTGAAGTGTTCTTGCTTGGGTATAACATTATTATCCTTAACATGAAGGCATGCAGAAGAACTCTACTTTTGTCTTTTATAGATCTTATGCAGGAAAGACTTGAGTACCTCCTGGACTTGTTTGCTTGGCTGAGCTTCTATGGAGGAGATTAGCTGCTCGTAGCTCGTTCGCTCGTACTCGGAAAATTTTGCCTGAGACGAAGAAGAAGAGGCGAACAAAAAAGAGAGAGAAATCAGGGAATGTACTGCATGAGCACACTTTATTTGTGAAAACCAAACAAAATAACTAATGAATTACTGAAATGACGTTGTGGTGATTAGAACCGTCAAAACGGCTCGTTGTTCGCGAAGAGCTCATGTTTGGCCCGTTAAGTAGTTTGTACTCAATTCGTTCACTCAGCAAATGAGGTGAACACAGATTTTTTTTTGCACTCAGAAATATAAACGAGCAAAATACGAACACAATGATTTGTTTGTCTGTGTTCGACTCATTTTAACTCAAAATAATTAAATCATATATATATATGATTTATGATTAGAACACAATGATTCGTTCACTCAGCAAATACGTGACTAGGGCTGTCAAAGCGACCTGTTGTTCACAAAAGCTCATGTTCGACTCGCTACACAAATGAGTCGAACACGAACAGTTGTACTTTTTTAACGAGCCAAAGCTGGCCTCGCTCAAGCTCTGGTCACACCCATAGTGGTGATATGAAGTTGTGAAAATATTGCTGCACTCATAGTAAATCCAAATTACAGCAAGGTTATGAAGCAAACCTGGAGATTGAGATCACTGTAAAGGGATTTAACTTTGGCAACACAAGCTGGATCTGGATTCCCATAGTTCTCCTGGAGAAACAACTAAACCATTTAAATCTGTATTTAAGCAGACAACAGTAAATTACCAGCACTAAACTTACCTCCAAAAATTTCAGTTGGTTTTCATCAGCTATTTCAAGCGCTTGCACAATAAGCCAAGAGCACTTAAAATCTTCAATGTCAGTTCCAATCTGCCAATGCATAACACAAATTCCAAATAATGGATGCAATTTTCATTAAAGTGTCAAAATGAACCACCCCGACTATTTACAGAGGGCTATTTCATTCTCAGAATTTAAAAAAATGCAAAGTAATCTTCAGACTCTTTTAATGGGGCTAAAATCCCTTTTAAAAGAGTCGGCCGACTGTTTTAATTCGAGTAAAGTGCTAAAATAGTCCCCAACTATTTACATGAAGCTATTTTGAGTCCCAGAATTTATAGAAGTGCCAAAATAATCCCTAATTATTATAAAGTTGAGCTCTAATAGTCCTCCATAGAGACTATTTCAGGCGCAATTTAAAAAATCAAAGAATTATTTATGGCATCTTTATAAACTCTAGGACTAAAACAACTCCATGTAAATAGTCAGGGACTATTTTGGCACTTTACTAGTTTCAATTCGTATTAAAAAGTCTGCGGACTAATTTAACAATTTTATTGATTTCGTGACTAAAATGACCATTTGCAAAGAGTCACAAGACCATTTTGGAAGTTTCTTCATATTCATTATATCAAAAACATATAATATTTAACAAAATACAATTGAGTAAATTGAGAACGCTTACCTTTCCAATAAGTGCAGGATCACCAAAGCAGTCCAAGTAATCATCCTGGAAGGAAACAAAACATAAATAAACCTCGAATAAACAGCGGAAAATTACAGGTTTATATAACATAAAAATGCATTTACCTGTACTTGAAAGTATGTTCCCATCTCCACTAGAACTCTTTTTAAATCAACGTAGTTGTCCAAATTTTCACCAGCCATTAGTAAGGCACATGCAACCTTCAGAAGGATATAGTTAGCATTTATTTATTTTTGAAAAGAAAGAAACAAAAAACTAGTAATAAGAATAGGTATTAATGAATTATTAGACATTAGACGAAAACAAAAGAATCCTATGAAACTAATCATCAATATTCTATTGGAGCATTTACATATATAGCACACAATTCTAATGTATTCACATATCTAACGCCTAAACTTTAATATTTACATGACTACTATGCATGTAAATATGAAAGTTTAGGCGTGAGATATGTGAATACATAAGAATTGTGTGCTACGTATGTAAATATTCATTTTTTAATTACATTTACAACCATCCTAAATTAGAAGTGGATAGTAGTTATGTGATGAAATGCATATAAAACAGTCTTTGAGGTATAAAAACATTTTCAATGTTTATTGTATGTTTAGTTTATCTTTATTTCAACGACCATTGCTAGACGTGTGAATCACAATTTTAGAAGGTAAAATGTAAAATTTGAATGAAATCTTCAAACTTTAAAAACTCTCAAACATTATTTTTTCAGCAGCTATCCATACACTCAATTTATTAAACCATCTAAAAGGAAAAAAAAATCATGTAATGAATATATATACAAGGATACAATATATGTGCGCGCGCGCGCGTGTGTAGATATAGATATACATGGCGCCTATCAAGACTCTTTAGTTGACAGAGTTTGTAAGACCTCTGGGGTCACGGGTTCGATCCCGCCTATGAGCGGAATGGATTTCTTAGGCACATGAAGTTGATCAAGAGGCTCCTATAATAGCCTTATATATATATATATATATATAGAGAGAGAGAGAGAGAGAGAGAGAGAGAGAGAGATAACACAAAACTCATTTACACTCACAGGAAGATAAAATGAATAATACGCCGTCTTGTACTGAACAATACGATTGTACCTGCATTATTTTTCAATTACACCTAATCAGAAACCAATATAAGCACTTTCTTACAACTGCATAGGAAATAAAAAAAAAAAAACAATTAAAATGCCAATGTGTTGATATTCACAAGGAACAAAAGTGAAACGAATTTTGTATCACATACACAGGCATTTTATATTTGGATAGATCCTTCTTTCCTTCATGAGTAGTTATCAGATCCAGCATCTGACCTGAAGCTGTCTGGAATTCAACCTATAGAAAAACAAGAAAAATACATTCACTGCATGAATACTAAACATAAAAATTAAGAAAAATTTACATGCATACCCCTAACTTCTTATGTATTTACATATGTAACAACTAAAGTTCAGTTTTTACATGTATGTCACCATACTTATGGATGAAAGGATGTATTCCACCCTTTAAAAGTTAAAAAAATGGTATTTTTATGTGATATGAAAAATTTTGGATTTTATAACTGTAAAGAATAATGTTTCGGTGTTAGATATGTAAATAAACAAGAATTTGTTGGTATGGATGTAAATGCCCCAAAATATAAATAAGAAAAATAATTGTTTTTGGGAAAACATTACCTCATTAAATAGGTCCAGGAGATGAACATAGTACGTTTTATCCCTGAAATGACGATGGAGAATCCTAGGTATGTGGTTACGAAGTATAATTCCATCATTTGCAGCAATAGTACCAACCTAGAAAAAGCTTAGGATTAAACAGTCTGGTTTCTCTTCACAAAAAGTACATGTAACATTGTGCTCCCGTAATAGCTACAGTGCTGCAATAAAAATAACTCAAGAAATCGAACTGTTAGGATGACCAAAACAAAATGCATGAGCCATTTATATATGGTACAGAGCAATCCTCCAACTTTCTATAGATTAATTATGTAATAAAAATACTTTATTTAAAGAACCATTCATAAAAGCCGTGTCTTTAATGAAAGATCGCCATCATAATTCCTTTTGAATGCTTGCTATTTGATTTCCTTATTAATATTTCCTTGATAAATAGAAGATGCATACTAGGCAATGTTATGATGGTTATGAAGACAATATTTGCAAGCAAGTTTATCTCGAAGTCTCTCTCCTCCCCTTAGGTAGTCATCCTACTTTCACCTTACTTTTTATCTCTATAAATCTTTCTTGTCCCCTCTCCTCTTTAGCTAAATTCTTCCTCTCCATCCCGCATTTGGAGGTCCTTATAATACATGCCCAATTTTTCCTATTACTAGAGTAACATAACTGCAAAGATCCATCAACATTATCAAGCAATCACATACTATTTGTTTATTAATCATAAATAATTATAAGGCAAAGTAGTACAGTAGTTTTGTTTATTACTTTTTTCGATGGAAATTTAAATACAAAGGAAAAATAAAATGATTTGAGAAAAAGAATTTTGGTACTAATCTTCAAAAACAAAAGATAAGTTCATGATTTTGCTAATTATAATGGAATCAAATCAATAACCCATACAATAAAAATATTGAAGGGTACATTATAATGCAGTCTTAAAAAATTCTATTGTTTGCTTAATTCCCGAAAAATATACTATGAACCCACTTCATATTTAAACTTATTAAAGATCACCATATAAAGTATAAGTATCTTCATAAAATTTTCATAGAACAGGAAAAGGCATATGATTAATCACTATGAAAATTGATTTTATGGACATTTAGAGAAAGTAATGAGCCAGAGAGATATTAAAGTAATTTTACATATACGAAAGCTATACAATTATTGGAAGGATTGATGAAGAAGTGCAAAGAGAATAAGGAGGATCTACATATGATTTTCAATGATTTAAAAAAGGCTTACAATAAGTTTCCAAGAGAAGTCCTTTGGAGAGTTATAGAGAAGTAAGGTGTTAAAATGACTTATATTCAAATCATTAAAGATATGTATACTAGAGTTGTTAATTGTGTTCGAACAATAGGATTGACCAAATATTTTCCCCTATTTAATTTGGATTACATCAGGGATCGGCTTTAAGCCCATATCTTTTTGCTTTAGTTATGGATGCTTTTATTGGACATTTACAGGAGGATGTACCTTGGTGTATGTTTTTCGTTGATGATATCCTTCTTGTAGATAGAAGTAGAGGAGTCAAAAAAAACTTGAATTCTGGAGGTTTACATTGGACTCTAAAAGCCTTCGTTTGAGTAGATCTAAAATTGAATACACGGAATATAATTTTAGTAGTCGTAGCTCTAGTGGCAGAGTTTTAACTATAGGCGATCAAAGCATTAAAAAGTGTGAATCTTTTAGATATCTTGAGTTTATTGTTCAAAGTGATGGTGATATAGATAGGGATGTTATTAGTAGAATTCAAGTTGGTTGGTTGAAGTGGAGGAACGCATCAGATTTATTGTGTGATAGAGAAGTACCGCTTAAACTGAAAGGAAAATTTTATAAGATGGTGATGAGACCTGCAATGCTCTATGGCGTAGAATGTTGGATTTTAAAAGGGAAGTATAAATAAAAGGTAAGTGTTGTTGAGATGAGAACACTTGAGTGGATGTATGACTTGACACTTGGAGATAAAATGAGAAATGAATATATTTGTGATGGGGTTGGTGTAGCTCCAGTGGCGGACAAGATTAGAGAGAGCCGTCTTAGAAATTCATATGTATAGAAAGCTACAAGGGGTACTTGAAGGTGAAATTTAAATATAGCTTGATAATTTTATATTCTATATATATATATATATAGACTTCATTTTAAGCATGATTTTTAAGTCAATCTTCCAATGTTGTAGATGATTAATCTCTAAGATGCATGTTGATAGTGAAGCAGCATAGAACATTACAAGCATGTCTAAGAAATTAATAAAAAACTACAGAGTCCATGGATTGCTAAAGTTTAAAGATGATCACGACAAGAAAATGGAGCCATCATTTGAGATCTTAAAGGGATTATGCCTGTGCTTGTGAGTAATATAATAATTACTAAAGAAGCTTATACTACATTGACTATCACATCGGAGTTTTAAGAAATTTGATAAAAAGATGAAATTAAAATTCATTCTCATAACATGATTTGTATGAAAGTTAATTCCATCATTCAACAATGTAGTTTCTATAAAGCTTTATAAACTGAACACTATTAGAAAATTTTCTTTTTTCCTCAAATTAAAATTCATTCTCATAACATGATCAGCAATATTTCATTAGTATTTCCACCCGCAAATGTGTTTCGACAAGAGTTTTACAATTCTGCAATTTACACTCAATATTTTTTTCTCACACTTACCAATAAACTTCTATTTGTTCATTACCTTAAGAAACCCTAGATGCATGCACTTGGTGCACATCGAATTAACTTGGAAATTTTGATAATCCTACAAAGTTCTCCATAAAATTCAAGCAAGATGACATATAACAGAAAGGAACTAGAATAAAATAAGCACCATTAAATAAACTAGTATAGAGAATTTGAACAAGATAAAAGGTTGAATAAAAATCAAATTGTCACTTCAATAGACCCAAAATTAAAAATCACAAATTGAAACTAGAACTTGATTGAAAAATAAACTAGCTGAAGATTGGATCAAAAAGCAGGTGCAAAATTTATGTATAAACACATGGTTGCATATAGATAACTATCAATAACTTAAACCTTTATCATATGCACATTTAAATGCATACTTAACTGAACTAGAATTCACCTCAAGATTGATAATTAAATTGGTTAACATTGTCATACTTGAAATGAGACTTATGAACCAAAGCTCAAATTGCCAACCTCTGGCTAGGTACAAGCATAGACTGAGGGTCAACCCAAAAAGCTGTATGCCATCAACTCATGTTTACATAAGATTGGCTCAAGATAAAAATACACAGAACCTAAGTTATATGATGATTAATTCTTTTAACCGGTACCCAAAGTGATGTAAACAAGTAGCATGCCCTTGGAGTCCAACTCACTCATATATGGGTTTTCTTCAAATTCATGCTAATGTTTATTCCCTTAGAGATTAAAGTCACTTTTCATTAAAATAAAATTCTAACAAATTTCAATATTCATGGTTATTCCTATTATGACCATGGTTACTAGCGAAATCTAGAGTTCAATCGTATTAATTATTGTCTAAAACAAGAAATAACACAGCAAGTTTAAAAATGCATTTAAAGATTAAAAAATTCATATTAATACAACTGCAATAAAAAAGACAAGAAAAAGTATGGTGAAAGAAATCCTATACTACCAAGTTAGTTATGTAAAATAGCCAAGTAACATAAACACACCATCTCATTAGACTTTCATGTCATTTGGCTGTGATTCAAGAGGCATGTGATTGGTTAAAAAGTCAGTAGGGTGGTGAAAATTTGCAAGGGAAAACAAAAATGGATTTTGCAACTTAGCAACAAGATTAAGCCCCCCATCTTCACATAGAAGCTTGAGAATGGACTGAATCCATGAATGAATCAAAAACTTTTGTTGTTCCTTGGTCGCACTTTAGAATAGAAGTGTCTGAGTGGAGAGGCCAATTCAGTGAAAGAATTGGGATGAAAAACATTTGAGGCTCTAAAGAGTAACAGGTATATAGGTATCTATGAATGATATTTTGGAGAATAAATTACTCTAAAATTAGAAAATTTTGGAGCTTTCCACACTAAAAGGAGGGTTCATACGTTGCAATAGCTCTAGCAGAATTGTTTCACATTAACTTTCAAAAGCAGCCAAATTTGTGTCTACAAAAGTCAGCTTTTAAATAAACCAAGTTTCAAAATACACAATGCCATTGTTAGGATGCTTATCACACTTACACAACTTTCAACTTCACCTAATGTAGCAAAAGAATAGTTGAGCGATGATAAATTATTGATCAAACAAAATGAAACAGGGTAGTAGAACATACGTTAAGATGGAACAAAGATTTTTTTAAAAGAGAAAAAAAATCATTTAGAATAAAGTTAAGTAGTCATGCATTAAAATAAGAATATGGGACAAATTTCACGTAAATATTTAGAATACATTTACATAGAAGATTTCCATTCATACCTGATTTTATTTTGATACTCTTTGTCAACTATATATTACACTATTTCAAAAAGAGTTTAATGACAACAAATAAAAGCAAAATTTAGGAAACATACACATTTAAATTTAGAGAGGAAGATGAGGGAAAATAATAATGGCACACTGATTTGGGACAAGAATGGTTGGCATACCTCAGGTAATCTAAACCAGCAAGGCTGACCACGCCTCGTGTAAGAATTGTCCATCATATCATCAAGAACAAGAAAATATGCTTGAAGCTATTTTCAAAAAGCACACATAGAAAATAGTACAATATGAAAATAATAATAATAAGTTATAGTCTAATAACTTAAAAAATGTTAGTTTAAGAATAAGTATTCAATATGCCCACCCATTCAACACACCAGCCAAGTACACCTGCATGGAAAAACTCATCATAGCAGAGTTGGCTTCCTTTAAGAATTTCAAAGCTATCAACCACGGAGATACCACGATTGAGCTTCCCTACAGTAAAATGAAACATTTTGAGCATCCAGTTTCTGATTCTCTTCAACAGTAAATGTAGGACAAATTTAAACTCGGTGGGACCAAAAATCTTTGATGACTGTTGTTGCAGAATAAATTAAATCCTTACATAGAAAAAAAAAAAGGAAGAGCATATTGTGCACATAAAGAACAACATTGAAGCAAATTCCTCACCTCCTGGTACATTGTAGTCCAGCATCTGTTGCAAAAATCATGATAAATCAATAAGGATTGGAGTAGATGATAACTAAGTGATATGTTCAGAGTAAACAATATATTTGGAAGCAAAAATTTAAAAAAAAATTATCACCAAAACAAATTTAGTATTAAAAAACAAAAAGAAAAACAACAACCAGATTTCATGCATACTAAGAAAATTATCACAGAAACAAATCAAGTCAAACTTAGAGGACCGAAACCATACTAAAGCCATCAGCATTTCCAAATTACAACTATAAAGAACATATTTGTTTTCACCTTCCACCCAAAAAAACTAAGTTTTACCTAAATTCAAGATTCGAGCCTGCAACCAGGTCAAACAAAAACAATAAAATATTTCTCTTTGTGCTCAGAAAGGCATATTCCTGAAGCTTACTTTAGTTTGCTTTGAAATACATCAGCACACATGCACACAATCTGAATCCTCTCTCTCCCAACCTCTATTAAAAAATATATTTTTTTAATATAAAAAGGTATCTTGTATCCCTCAAGTTTCCTTTCTTTGGCTATCTACCAAACTTTTCCAAAAATTCTCTGGCAAGCTTCCTTGAATTGCCAATCCTTACGTCATCTCAAAGCACTTTGTTGAGAACATTCCTCCATCCACTGTAAAGCTCTAATTCTCCATGATGCACCGGTAAGTGCAAAAGGCATAGCAAATTCTCTTAACAATCCCCAGATTCAGAAGAAAACTAAGGTCTAAAAACTCTACCCTAGCGTAAGACTTACAATAGGGTTCCACCATACCACAAAAGCGAAAATCTTGCCAAACATTAATGATCCTTTACAATTTATCTCTAAGGTTCTTTTGGATCATTTCACCAAACTACCACTGCGTTACAAACAAGAAAGAAACAAGAGGAACTCCGCCGGATAAATAAGACCCAATCATATCCCTAATAAAGCAATTTATCAAACGTTTCCAAAAGCGAAATGCTATAGAACATACTCGTCGATGGAATTAAAAACGAAAATCAAACCAGAAGAAAAAGCTAGATCATGGGATCAACATTCTGACTGCCGAAAATTGGGATGCAGAAGGTTTATAGAGGAGAAGAAACGGATCATACCCTATCGATCCATTGCCGAGAATCTTCGGTGAAACTGAAGGCTGGGTCCTCGAGGAGCTCGGATTTTAGCTGGGAGTAGATCTGCACGAAGCCGGCTTTCAGATCTGAAGCCTTCCCGTTCGCTTCCCCCATGGGAAATGAGACGGGTGAAGAGAGATAGAGTGAGAGCCAGGAACGACAATGGGGTTTGTAAACAGGGGAGACGAATATGCGGAGGAGAAGGGAGAGGTATAATAGTGGTGGAAAAGACGAAGAACGATCGAATAACCGGCTCCGGGAACCGTTGAAAGCATGCGATGGCAATTGTCGTAATTTTGAATAAGTTGCTTTTAACTAATTTAGGATATACATTTTATTTAGGTTATATCCTATTTATTTTTTAAATTGGTATATTTTACAAATTTTATTTAATTAAATTTCATACCTTTAAGAAATAAAAAAAAATTAAAAAAAAACTTTAATTCATCTCTCCCAAAAATAGCAATTGTATGGAGCTAATATTAGAAAATATCATTATTTATATTTTAATTACCGTTTTTGTCTCCATTAATCTCTCTCAGCATTTAAATTTAAGTGGTTATGCACGTCTCACAAATCTCACTGCCTAGCCTGCACCTAGAAACAATAAAATAGATATTCTTTTTCAATGTCCAAAATTATTTATCGTCGTCGTCATCTTCTTCAGTGTCACATTCTTCATCATGGTTTGATCTCCCACTTGACATATTGCTAAGCATTAAAGATTAGTTAGAGCTTCATTATTGCTCTGATCTCATATTCTTTCGCTCAGTCTGCTCCCATTAGCATTCTATAGTTTCGATCCCGGACATCTCCGAAGCTACGAGATAAATCTCAATAGAAAGAATAATGTAATCTGCTTCACAAAGATTAACGACAACATCGAAAATAACACTGGGGGAATATTCCCCTGTGTTGCCTGTGTTACCGGGAATATTCTCCTATGACGTGATTTCATTGAACTCCGCACGTTACTTTACCTGCGGCAACAGTCAAAAGTCTCATTCTATTATTCGAAAATTTACATGCATACCACTCAATTTTTTAGTATTTACATATCATTAAAATGCATCTCATTTTTTTGAAATTTCACATAGTGATAATATTATTATTATTATTATTTTATATGAAAAGTTTAGGTGTTAGAAATGTAAATACATAAGAATTAGGTGGTATGTATGTAAATTCCTCTTTTATCATTTAAGTATCAAAATTTTGAAAGAGTATATGCCATTAAGTGGGTACTCATGTGCTGCCAAATCTAAATATAAATATTTAATATTCAACTAATAAACATTATAAAATATAAATGAAAAATCTCCCAATTTGATACCAATAATTTATTTATTTGCAGTTCAAATGTTCAAATTTAATCATCCAATAAAATAGAAATAAATAAATAGCTTTTGAATTTGATAGTATTAAATGATGATAGAGATGGGCCCCATTTGTTAGTGGGACAATTTTGCATTAGATTTATTTGATATGACAAATAAACGGGTTGGGTTGTTAACGGTTTGATTTCGAGCCTAGCTGGGGTCCAAGTTGGGGTCTGCTTGAAATCGACTTAAATAGATTTAGTACGGCTCGAAACCGACTTGCGGCTCGTTATAATCGTTTTCGAGATATTATATATATAACTTCTATAAATAAAAAATACTATTTATTTTTGGCGCTGAAAAAAGACGGGTTAAATTGACGTTTGCCGGCCTCGGCCTAAATGTTGGTTTATTTTGGCACAATTACATACAAACCAGGCAAAATTTGCTATTTATAAATTGATCATTCTTTCACCCATTTTTCAAATTGAAAAAAAATTGAATTTTTCAAGTTGATCAGTTATTAATCTATGCACAAAAATTGAGTTAGGTTGTAAATATTAATGAATTTTTAATTTCTATATTTAAGACGGTGAAACCAAGTTTTAAATAGAGTCGTTTCTCAAGCTTCTCCCCAAAGGTTCTTTTAGCATTATTATTGATGCGTGCTAGAAAATTCGAGACGGTAGTGTAATGGATTATCGTCTTAGCGTTGCACGAGAATTCAGCACACACTCAGATGAAAATGAATCAAGGTGTAATAACACCAGAAGTTTTTACGTGGAAAACCCGTAAAGAGGAAAATCCATGGGGTCTGGCCCAGTTGTAAAAATTTATTATAAGTTGATGATTACAAATGTCTCTTGTCCCACAGGCGACAAAGAGTTACTAGTTTTCCACGTTACAACGTCGATTGATGACGTCTAGTAAACGGTGGTTGACGAAGGTGAATGGTGGCTAACAACTGTTGATGACAGTCGGCGGTAGTTGACAGAGGTCAGAGGTGATCGGTAGCGTTCAACGGTGGCCGACGGTCGAAGACGATCGACTATGACGATGATGATCTTGGACTTGAGCTCTTTCTCAAAGCCTCAAGTTCTCTCTTCAGTCTCTTCCTCCTCATGTGAGGGGTGAGGCTCTATTTATAGTGTTTTGAGTGCAATTAACACAGGAATATGAACCATTTTGATCGGACGGCCCGAAGAGCATCCCTTGATCAAATGACGTTTGATGGACATTTGAGTGCCTTAATAATGTTGGAATTGAGCAATCTTAGGCTCGTTGGATTTCTCTTTTCGAGACGCTAGATTCGACTATAAAGTCGCAAGATTTGACATCCGTTTGACCTTTAAAATGCCTCCGGAAATCCTATAGTAGTGGTTTAATGACTTGATCTGAACCTGATTTGAATCAGATTGGACTAACTTTTATATCATTAGGACCGTCTCATTGAGCCGATCAGTTTGACTATAATTTTGCTGAAATCGGAGCTCTGGATGGCTTTCTATCAAGATTTGAATATTCGTGCTCAAAATATTGCCTTGAGATCTGTCATACTTTAAGATTCGTGTTGGATGATGATAATTTGTTGATGACGTATCAATTATCTTTTTTATGCATGAACCTTCTTTTGGATTTACTTGTCCTCAATCCCAATTTTTTTTTATAGATATTCTCTTTTAAAACTCATCATATAGAGGATTACAATATCTAGATTAATTTTCTTATGATTTTGAATTTCATCATCACTTCCACAAATGGCAACAACTTGCATCATCTCAAATAAAGTATATCATTGTTTTGATCATTGCATAAATTAGTTCACTTCATTGCTAAGACCAACTATCACTCAATGCTGAGGAACAAATTAAATGATCAAATTTGTGAGAGATTTATTTTGAGATAAATATGATTCAAATTTTGATTCAATTCAATATATTTATTCCAAAATATTTTATTTTATGTGGAGTTGAGTGTTTAAAATTTGATTTTCAATATTTTTTTTAATTTTTCTTTTTTGTAATTTGAGAAATTCATTATAGAGAATTGAATCTAAATATATAATTTATTTATGAATGTTATATTTGATGTGCTTTATCAAATATGTTGAGAAATTAATGCGAAGAAAAATAGGAATCGACGCAAATCCAGAAGAACATATAGAGATTTACGAGTTTCGGCAAAGATGCCTACATCATCGGGAGCAGAGCGGTGCCTTACTTTTCAAATTCAGAAAATAGTACATAATACAGGATTCAGAATCTCAGAGACTTAGCTAGGGTTACAAACATGACATATATATAACCCTATAGTACAATATGCAATTACTTAAATCACCAATGTACCAAACCGCGAGATGTTGCCCCTGCACCTCCAACCCACATAATGAAACTCCCTTGATTGGACGGATTCTTCCGCTCCACTCCGCATGTGAGCTCCGCTCCGCTCCAGCATCTGTACCATTTTAGGTAAATGACATAATATAATATTTGGTTTAATAAATCATCTTCATCATGCCACACAATGCCTATGTATTTACAATAGTGATTGTATTTATATGTCTCATGCACTTTATAAATATTAATTGTTGTGTTTAGCGATCATTTCTTACGGTTTTATGTAAGTCTTAATTAGTAAAAGATGTCATACTGCTATTTATAGTATATGTTATTAGATAATTGTACATTCTTAAATTTTACCATGGTCAGATCACATCGACGGGCCCGAGCTGCCGGTTGCTGGCAGGAATTATTGATCGCGATTGACCGATCAACCTTCCTTCGATGTGTCCGATGAATGCACTATTTTAGCATCATATGATGTCCGTGTATTGACTATTTTTATAATTTTAAATATTTTAGATTTGGAGATATAAAATTATGTATGAGCACTCATAGAAATTTATAATCATTTTAGGTTTTAGAAATTTAAAAGCTCTCAAAGCATGATTAATCACTAATTGTGAATTAATATAAATTTTAATATTATTAATTTTGTTAAAATTGCTAATTTTAAGGCAAATATCAGATATTTATATTCTGCCTTATCATTTGTACAAAGGATTGACAAAATTTATGAATATCACAATCATGAAGACTAAGCAAATTCCAATTTTGCCAGAGAGAATTAATTGAAATTCAAAAGCTTCCTTAAAAATAGGCTTCCTTATCAAAATATTTCTTTTGCTTTAGCATGGTTTATGCGAGGGGAAAGAGGTGAATATGTCTGTTGAGCATATTAATGCCCCGCGTACTTTAACTGACTGACCCAATCATTTCTATCACAATTTCAGACCAAAACATGAACCAGGCTTTGAACAAAATTACTGAGTTCTTGACTGATGAGATCGGGGGAGTGGATGAACTGTGACGAAAAAGAAAATCAATTTTTCTTCTGTTGCCTTCCACTAACACTAACTTGAGTGAGGTGTCCCATGAGCATGTTGTTCTCAATTATTGCATTCAAGGGGAAAACACCATTGATGTTGGTGAGATGATAAATCAACCCATAAAAAATATGATGAATCTTGGACACATTATTTGGTTAGGGTGTCTATCAACCATCTTTGTTCTTTGTGTCAATACTAGGTTAAAAATGACAGTTGAGATGAACAATTGCCTCCTATAAGAAAAATATGATAAAGTTGCTAAAAGAGTTAAAGTCGTCTTACTCTTAATCTTCGAATTTATTTTTTATTTAAATTTAATTTTCAAAAAAAAAATTGCATATATACCAATAAATTCCTATGTATTTACATATCTAACACCTAAACTTCCAATTTTTAAAAGTGAGAGACGCCTTCTCACGCATAAGGAAGGTGGCAATGTAAAATTAGAAGTTTAGGTGTTCGATTTGTAATTGCATAAGAATTAGGGGGAAATAGATGCATTTA
>NEWO01000610.1:369914-395851 GCA_003013225.1 Phalaenopsis aphrodite | reverse complement strand
AATTTGCTATGCCTTCTGCACTTACCGGTGCATCATGGAGAATTAGAGCACTACAGCAGATGGAGGAATGTTCTCAACAAAGTGCTTTGAGATGAGGTAAGGATTGGCAATTCAAGGAAGCTTGCCAGAGAATTTTTTGAAAAGTTTGGTAGATAGCCAAAGAATGGAAACTTGAGGCATACAATCGTGGTTGTGAGAGAGAAGACTCAGATTGTTTGCATGTGTGCTGATGTATTTTAAAGCAAACTAAAGTAACCTTCAGGAATATGCCTTTCTGAGCACAAAGAGGAATATTTTTGTTGTTTTTGTTGGACCTGGTTGCAAGCTCAAATCTTGAATTTAGGGAAAACATAGTTTTTTTTTTGGTGGAAGATGAATATAAATATGTTCTTTATAGTTGTAATTTGTAAATGCTGATGGCTTTAGTATGGTTTCGGTCCTCTTAAGTTTGAATTGATTTGTTTCTGTGATTATATCACTTAGTTTTATCTGTAAGGATACTGGACTACAATGTACCGGGAGGTGAGGAATTTGCTTCAAAGCTATTCTTTATGTGTACAATATGCTCTTCTTCTTTTTTCTCTGTAAGGATTTAACTTGTTCTGCAACAGCAGTCATCAAAGTTTTTTGGTCCCACTGAGTTTAAATTTGTCCTCAATATACTGTTGAAGAGAATCAGAAACTAGATGCTGAAAATGTTTCATTTTACTGTAGGGAATCTCAATCGTGGTATCTCCGTGGTTGATAGCTTTGAAATTCTTAAAGGAAACCAACTCTTCTATGATGAGACGAGCTTGAGCGAGCCGAGGCTTGGCTCGTGTTCAAATCATTAAAAAAATATCATTGTTCGTGTTCGGTTCATTAATATATCAAGTGAAAAAAGAATGTACAAGTTTGGCTTGCTAAGTGCTAAACACAAGTTGTTTTCTATTAAGTGACAAAGATATCAAGAAATAATGTCGTTGTTAATCCCTATGCTAAATATTTGTGTCGGCATATGACAATGTAAAACTCATTCTGAATAGGGATCATCGTAAATTTAACACNGTCCTCAATATACTGTTGAAGAGAATCAGAAACTAGATGCTCAAAATGTTTCATTTTACTGTAGGGAAGCTCAATCGTGGTATCTCCGTGGTTGATAGCTTTGAAATTCTTAAAGGAAACCAACTCTTCTATGATGAGACGAGCTTGAGCGAGCCGAGGCTTGGCTCGTGTTCAAATCATTAAAAAAATATCATTGTTCGTGTTCGGTTCATTAATATATCAAGTGAAAAAAGAATGTACAAGTTTGGCTTGCTAAGTGCTAAACACAAGTTGTTTTCTATTAAGTGACAAAGATATCAAGAAATAATGTCGTTGTTAATCCCTATGCTAAATATTTGTGTCGGCATATGACAATGTAAAACTCATTCTGAATAGGGATCATCGTAAATTTAACACCAATATTTTTGTAGAACTCGTTTGACACAAGTGCTGATGTTGTTTAACTGTTTTCTTTTGGTGAGTTGATTGAACCGAGGTCGATCGTCTGCGTGCGATATAAATGATGGATTGAAAAGAAAAAAAATTGCCTCAGTAACAATAATCTAAACGGTTACTTGACCGACCTATAATAGAAATTTCAATGACATCATCAATAAATCACAATATAACTTTTATTTAATATAATTATATGAACAAGAACATGTAAATGTCTATGTTTTTTTGGGCATTCACATGCATAACGATTACCGCGAAATTCTTATGTACTTACACATCAAGATTGGCCTTCACAAGCATAAAAGTAAGTAGCTAAATTTGACAAATAGTTTTTTCCCCTCTGAAGGCAATTTTGGGTGATAGAAGTGTTATTCTGGGTGATAGAAGTGTTATTCTGGGTGATAGAAAGATGCCAAATGTTATTCCTGGTCATTTCAGAAACCAATGACTTGGAAGAACACTTGAACCCGTTAAAAATTTGCATATTTATCCTTTATTTTGCTCCTCAACATTGAGTGATAGATGGAGTAAAGTATTTTGTGCGCGGATCTAAACAATAAATAAAATAGATCCATTGAGCTTCACATGCAACATCAACAACATCAACATTCCTGTTGTAACTACAAACTTCTCCCACATCCAATTTTAAGAATATCCAATTAGGTCCGGAATTGTTTGTACAACATCAGCATCCCGTCGCCCGCTTCGGAAGGAAGTTTTAATTTACATATATATTTAGTTTAGAAAAATATGAAATCAAACTATATTTTTTATAGTTTAAATGAAAGAACGATGTACCTCAAATCTTGTATTTATCCCGAAGGATAAACACAAGACTTGAGGATGAGGCTCGATCAAATAAACTAAGAAATATATGACATATATTTGGTCTGCGAAACATTTATATTTGCCGACAAGTTTCCCTATTTAATACAAAGAATTAAATAAGGTTTATATTAAGCTGGGTTCGGACATGCTTTCTATAAGGGAAAGCCCCTATAGTTAATTACATCTTATATGACCAAAGTCATCTACGAAAACTCTCGATAAAAATCAGGAAATATTATCTTCACGGAATTTCAAAGGGTAGGACTTTTCAATGAGATCGGACTAGGGGATGTGAAAGGGGATTGTCTCAAATTTGGAACATTTTGTTATAAAGTCCAAAGAACGAAGAACTAGGGGATGTCATGGATCCAGAGGAGAACCTCAGTGACTTCCCAAGCTATCCTAATGTATAGCTTAAAATTTGAGGAGAAAAATTTAGGTGTTTCAACCTGCCAATTTTATTTGTTAGGGCTTACATTCGTGTGAAATGATCATACAAATAGCCTGGAAGATGTGAGGATTTAGGTCATGACAAACGATTGCCTCGTAATCCTAAAACGAGTTAGGGCTTATATTATATAGCAGAGCTACAAAAAAGCCTAAAGATAATATGAGGATTTACGTTGCATAAGCAAGCAACCTCGAAGTTCTATGGCTTTGTTGTTTATATCTAATGAAGGAAGATTGGTTTAGCTGGGGAAGGAAGGTTTTGCTGTTGAAGATGGTCGTGTTGCCCACCATGTTAGCTCTAAGCTCGTTGTTGTGACGAGTTTGAGTTTTCTAGTGTGTCAAGTTATGATGTCAAATCAGGTTGTTCTATGGTTGAAGTTCTTTAAATTTTATGGGGGGGCATGTTAAAGTTGATTGAAGTGACACCGGTTGGGATCCTACGGTTCCTTCGTTCCGGCACCACTATTTTATATTGGATTCACTTAGTCCAAATGAATTTACTAAACTCAACTTAATGAATTCCATAATTTCATTTAAACGTGGGAAGCCTAGTTAGCAACCGTAGATTACCTCCTCCGAGGGACTCCCGATCATCCGATAGAGACATCTTAATTTAGTTGCAGCTGTAGTTTTGTGTGATGTTTGTGATTAAATTTTGAGTTGTTTTATATTTTGAATGTTGTGGCGGCAAATTTTATCTTGGTTGATTTTAGTTTTAGTTTTGGTTTTGTGGTCATCCTAGCAGTTTTAGTTTTCATGCAGGGTGGCATCGTTGTTTAGCATGCAAGTAAGGACAAAAGTACAGTATGAAAGTATAAGAAAGACAACGCTGAAAACTGTAAAAATATACATGGCGAGTCTTCTCGTTCCACCACCTGAAACTTAAAAGACATGTTAAGGCAGTTCAGGTAGAGGCAGAAAAAAATAAGGTTTTGGTAGTTTTTCTAACCTAGGTCATATCTTGGTGGGTCCTTAGGAGTTTAATTAAGGATGATTTTGTTAAGCAAAGCATATTAAGTTTAGTAGACCTCTGAGGTATCGAACTGGTTAGGAGGAAGAAGTAGGTCCATGCTTCTCTCTTATCACCTTGTGAAAGGTCTCGAGCTCATTTAAACTTATTATGTTGGTTAATAATTCATCCTATGAATACCCTAATGCACAATGAACATTGATGTCTCAAATATCCTTAAGAATAGGGTAATCATCTTTTCTAATTCAACTTTGAAGATTATGTGGGTGAAGACCCTTAAAGAGACAAGTTAGTGTTATTAGAACACTTAGCCAAATTTTGGTCCTAATTGCGCTTGTAGTGTTTGAAAGATGTTTTAATTTTCAATGACGTTTACTTTTCTAATCCTTATTCAATCAGTCTTGACTTAACTTAGATCACTACTAAGCCCTTAAGACTTACGTGAGTGTCTTAATTTTGAAAAGGTTAAGTTTTATGTGATCATGATTCATTATTTGAATTACATTTAAAAATCAAATAGGGGTATTAAATTGATTAATTATTGACCTCAAAAGTCATACCTCTAAGTCTTAAGTTCATTTTATTTTAATAAACTCTCAATTTTAATAATTTAAAATTTTATTAATTTATTCTTTTAATTAGAAAAGTGAGGTTGGTTTCTACCAATTAATCCCCTTTTTTTTAGTTATCCAAAAAAGTTAATTAAGATCAGATGTTGCCCATTTCGCTTCTTTGATTAGGCCTAAAAGTTAATTAAGGCAAAATTCCTAAAATTACACTTTTGCCCCTAAAGCTCTAACACTTCTTAATTTGTAAAATTCAATTCAAATGACTTTGAAATTTTTATCCTACCTCATTCATAGGTCAATTAAGACATCAGAGAAGAAAATATGTTTTTTCAAAATTTAATTTAATTTATATAATTACTTTTATGCAAAAATGGGATTTTTCAAAGTAAATTTGCTAACTTGACAAAGGTGAAGTCTAATCATTTGAAATTTTTACTGGAGGTAACCTAGACCAGAGAAGTCTTTGGACCAAATTTCATGATTTTTTTTAATTTTATTTGAATTATTAGAATTATTTTAATTTCTGGTGCATTTATTAAATATAAAATATTTTAAAGGGGGAAAATTAAGTTTTGTATTTTTGAAAAA
Organism: Phalaenopsis aphrodite; assembly: GCA_003013225.1. Lineage (NCBI taxonomy): Eukaryota > Viridiplantae > Streptophyta > Magnoliopsida > Asparagales > Orchidaceae > Phalaenopsis > Phalaenopsis aphrodite. Next base: position 390,964 of record NEWO01000610.1, on the reverse strand, counting down.
TCCTCCTAAGGTCAGAGGACTCAGACGAGAAGATTTTTTATTTTTCCCAATTTTATTTGATTTATTGAAATTATTTAATGAAAATCCACTTTTTAGCTTTTAAAAAATTATTTTAAGCTTGAAAATTCAATATTTTTATTTAGAAAATCAGGAAAAATATCTCAATTATTTTTAAGTGTTTAGGAAGCAATTTAGAATATTTTCATAATTTTTTTATTTTTATGAATTTTATAGATTTTTTAATTATTTAAGTATTTAAAAATAGACTAAAAATTCAGTTTTTGTTTTAAATACCATCTTATTTTTATAAAATATCTCTGATCACAGAGAACTCAAAAAAAATAAGTTTTTATAATTTTTTAGTTATATTTTGATTTTTAAAAATCATTTAAGTGTTAAAATGATATTTATCTTTAAAAATCAACTTAAGTTACCAAATGAACTCAAAATACTTTGAAATTCTTATAGTAAGTTCTTTAGATCCTGAAAAACAGTGGAGATCAAAAATCAAGTCATTTTGATGTTTATATTTTCCAAAATTAATTATCTTAGTGTTTTAAGATTTAGGCAAATTAGGTTTATTTTGGATGACTTGACTCATGAGAAATTTTCCTGAAAGTTCTCTAGTCATCATAAACCTTCCAAATTTTTCTTAGATTTTTCTAAGCAACATGCTAATTCCATGATTAATTTAAGCAAATAATGCACATAAACTTGAAAAATATGATTATCTGTCTTAGGACCTCCTCTTAATTTGGAAAAATCAGGGAATATTCCTTTTGACCGAGGCTACAACACGCCAAAACTCAAGCTATGATGAAATGCCTATATGCATGGAGAATCAAAAGATTCCTAACCCTAATTAATTTTTTAAAAATCAAATATGCATCAAATTAACTAAATTTCTAATGCACATTGTTCTCCTGTGTTCACTGAGTAAGAGAGTATTTTTATTTTATTTTTGTGATTTTTCTACACCAAGATATGAATTTTTGAAGCTAAGGGTCATTTTCTGAATTTTTTAAATTCCCTATTTATCTATTTAAACGCGCGGCGCCACATCAACCTACGGCAGCTCCGAAGCTCCATGCGGCGCGCTCCTATTCGACGTCGCTGTCCACCTCAGCGCTGACTCGGTCCGCGGTTTATGTCTCGAATCGCTGTCCGACTTCATCTTGACCATTCGTCTGATACATGCTTGATCGAACGACGTTTCGTCATCGTCCCCGATAGTCTAGCCCGAGAACCGCAATCTTCCAAGCTTGATATCTTCCTCATTTCTCAACCAATTTAAGTGAATTTTTTTAAAAAAATTCTCGTCTAGACTAGAAGAACATATCCATATGGTTATGATGCCATGAAATCAACTCAAAGAAAATGGAGAGTTCAAATAGGCTCAGGAGGAAGAGAAGTTTTATACATTGGCTCTGAGAAGTGAAGCTTCAATCAGACGTGCTTGGCACGTTTGTTAGGGTCCAAGGAGGCTAGGGATTGAGCCTCTGGTCTTGGTGTAAGGCCTAGGTATGATTTCGATCAAGCCCAATTTCAGGTGATAGTATAGAGTTATGTTAGGGGCTATTTCAGAGGGGAATTTAATAGGGCTTTGCCTTCTCTTGTTGTTGTGAAGGTGTGGGCACAAGTAATTGGAGTTTAGTGAAGTTTTAAGGGATGTCATGTTTCTGCCCTAATTTTCAAGCTCAAAATTAGGGTTACACAGGCAAAATCAGAGCAATGGAGTGATTGTAAACTTGAGGCTCCCCTAAGAAAAATACTACATTTATTCCATCAACAATCTTCATTTATAACCTAAGCCCAATTTGTATCATAAGAGCTTATTATTATTATTATTATTTTACATAAATACCACTCAATTCTCAATTATTTACATATCAGACACCCAAAATTTATTTTTTACCTTTATACCACCCAAATCTTTAATGTCACATCAAAAATACAACCATTTAAACTTTAAAAAGTGAGATACACCTATTCATGCATGGGTAAGGTGGCATTTACGTAAAAATTGAAGAAATAAAGACACTACAAAAATCAAAATAGGGGCAGGCATGTCATAAATGATAAATGATTACCTTACAATAACAAATGACAAAGAATAATTACGTATAACTATGTAAATACAAATAATATTCAATACCAAAAATTAAGCATTTTGCACTATATAACAATTCCTCAGGACTTTGAAATAAACAGAATTGAAATGCTTTTGATTTAAGAACTAGATTGCTACAACTATAACACTGAGCTAACAAAATCCATCAAATGGAAATCCATCAGAGTATAGGGTGGAATATACATTTATAACCCTTGAGGTTACTAACAGACCTATTTATAACCTCAGGAGTAAACCCTAGGCACAATATGTAATTACAGCATTACCCATGTACCATACCGTGGGGCTTTGCCCCCGCAGCCCAACCCACGTAACTTCCCAATTTGGACAAATTCTTCCGCTCCGCTCCGCTCCGTTCCGCTTCGATCCAGCGTCTGTCTCTATATGATATATGAGTCATACCATAACATGATCAATCATTCCCTAAATGCTAACAGAGTTTAATTTTCACCAACTAAAAGACAGTTTTAGGAAGGTCGGAGCTCAGGCAAATGAAAGTAGAGTAGCAAATATTAAACTGAATAAAGCTAAACTCCCAAATAAGCATCCACATAAAATGCTTTCACGATTTCAGAGAACCACATTGTGTCTATCCTACAGAATCCTACAATGTCATGAGTCAATAGTTCAAGCCATTTCAATTAAATTCATTCCACGGCCATCATGACAGGAAACATTTCATCATTTCATGATTTCATGGCCCTTGTCTCATAGGGAAGAAAAAAAGAAGCTTCATCACTGGTTTGTGTTTGATTGATTATCACTAGTAAAAAGAAGATATAAATTATGAGATTGATATTCATACCATTCCAGGACCCTCCGTGCATGGCCCTCCTACCAACGCTACAGTTCTTGCCCCGGTGCCAGGCAAGCACGCACCCAGCAATCCAGCCGCAACACTCAGAGCAACACCAGTGCAACTCCGAGCTCTGTTCCCAGGCTCCACAGGCCACTGATCTGACGGCAGCTCATCCAACGACTGCCAAAAAAAAAAAACAACGCAATTTTCCAAAAATTATAACTTAATTTTACACCAATCGACCGCCAAAATCAGCAGGAAAAAAGTCAACACTGGCAGCATTAAGCGTATATTCACAATCTGATGCTGGAATCAAAAACATATTAACAGATGCGGTATTATGCAATTCATTTGGAAAACCTGGCAAACCTGTCCTCGCCGCCACTGAGAGCCCGAGCTGATCAAGGATCTGCTCCTTCGTGATCTCTTTTGTTCCCCGAAGACATACAATGTGAAGAGATCCAGGAACCCGAATTCATGTAGATGCACGGCGCATGGCGGACTTAAAGAAACCTAAATCCTCCTCAATGATACAGGTGTCAGGTACAAATAGGACCGGGTCTCCTCCCGCAACAAGTGACGCAGCGCCGTACTCCACGGTGGAACACTGAGGGTACAGATCGCCGGGAACGTTGTTTTCCGAAATAGCCGAATAGTGTTGAGGGAAGTGATTTCAGGAGAAACAGAAGGGACAGATCCAGATCTTAGAGGGGAAATCGACGAGAGAAAAGGGGTTGAGGACGGCGAAGCAAGGAGGCTTGCAACTAAGCGGGGAATAGGGGAGCACGACAGGGTTGGGGGAGGAACGAATAGGGGAGATGGATGCAGCGAAGGGGATGATAAATTCTAGGTCATGCGTACACCATTTAGACCGTCGGGATCAGGAGGTGGAGCAGAAGCTCCTCGGGCCATGTCCGCCATGAATACGCCGACAAAGAGCAGCCACCGCGGTGATCTCCCGCGACCGTTTGGCGCGTTCGGGTTTTATAAGACAACAGTTTTTCGTATCTCCCGCCGTCTGTTCTCATAACTATTCTAAAAGAGCGGTAAACTTACCTCCTTGAAGAAGGCTTCATAAAGTGGTGTTGATGTCCGTTTGGGACAGCTTATGCGTTCCACGATAAGCTGCTTATCCTGCAACGCGGCCCGCGAGCCGGCCGCAAGGGCCGACCCGCAGCCTGCGTTTAGTGTAAAAACTCAAACACAGTTTTGGATAAGCTGGCGAAAAACGCGAATCAAACGGTACGATGACATTTTGAAAACGCCGCCCGCACTTATAAGCTACCCAAAACGAACTCTTGCTCTCAACAATAATGGAAAAACATTTCACATTCAATATTTCAATACTAAAGTAGTTTAAAATATTTTTAATTTTTATCCTAAAATGTATGATTATTCATTGAATTAAATAATAATTATTTGTATTAATATATTGTTTAGGCAATTGAGTTGGGACAGTATATGAAGTGGGTCTAATGATTGGCTTATGAGATAAAGTTAAGAGTTTTAATCTTTTTTTTGTTTCGAACTAGAAGTATATTTCATTTATTTTTCTATCAATAATATACAATAGAATGCTCCTTCTAGGGTTTGGTGATCAAATAGGTCAACTTTAATCCTAATGTATACCATCAATTTAATCATAAATTTTTTACTTAATCGCCAATTATTTGTTATCTAGCCAATGTATTATTCCAAATCTTAGTATGTCTGATCAATTTGATTTTATCAAATGAAACTCTTTGATAATCATTCATTTTATGCCAATAAAAAAAATCATTCATTTGAAATGACCAATCTAAAAATCTATTTGGGAAATGAGTGTCATTGTAGGAGGAGGCTTCAGTTTTAACTATCATAGAGTGTTTAGTAAAGTCATCAATATTCTTATAAGGATGGTTTCTTTTACATCAACTATTAGAATTAGGTTGAATTCTATGAAATAGGTTTTATCCCGACTCTAAGCATGAAATATCATCTTTTAATGGTGTAACTTGAATTTGGGTCGAAGTTGTGTCAATGTCTTTTATTTTGAAGATCACTTAAGATAATTTGCATTTGATCTTTTAATTATTATATTTATATAATATTCTCCTCAAATATTTCCTTTGTCATAATATTGTTTTCATGAATCCTCAAGTTTATTGAATCAATCATTTGGGTCAAGTTCTCAATCTGATATTGGGATATAAACTTTGGTAAATGATTTTCTTAAAAAAATTATGAAAAGAAAAGGTTATGGATGGGTTTAGTATGGGTTTAAGTGAGTCAAGCTAGCTTTTGTGCTGCTTCGAGATCCATTCGATAAGTGGCTCATGAACCAAGCTTAGTCAGCTTACAGGTCAAGGTCAAGCTATCCCCGACTCGACTATTTAGCTCATGAGTCGACTTATTTAAAAAATATTTGATATAAAATATGCTCAAAATATATTGAAATTCAATTTTTAAAATTTTAATTTATTTAAATGTGTATAAGATGATATGTATATTTCATATCAAGTGATTTTTTTTTAATTTATCATCAGTCACTCATTTTATAATCATTTTAGCATAACATTAAATTAACTTAATGTTTCTTTTTTTTCTATTTGTTATAATAATCAAGATGGATCAAGAGCATACTCAAACTCACAGAATTAAGCTTGAGTTCGAGCTCAAACTCAATTAAGTTAATCCTGCTCAAGCATAAGTCAAGGGTGGCTCAAGCATGACAAGACTCATTCGCACCCCTAAATGGGTGAGAGTGAACCTAAAACATAAATGCATAAATAAAGTGACTTGTAAGGTTTAAAAATTTTCAAATGAGGAGGGGGTGCAAACACCTCATAGGTCACAAGCTTTCCTTAGGTACTTTAGGTCATTTAATACAGTTTGGTTTAGCTTCAAACACATTAAGTTTAATACATATATTTATATGCATGAAATTATTAATTAAAAAAGGACATGCTTTGATCTACAAGCCCCAAGTCCTTAAAATTACAACTTTATTTAAGTTTTAAAAAATGAACAACTTGCACCAGAAATAGTTAACATGAAATATAAAGTAAGAGACATAAAAATTTGATTGCATTAAGGTATGGCCTTATTTTATTCAAATAAAGCACTCTATTACCTAAGTATTCACTCAATATAAAGTTTGAAAATAGGTTTACATAAAGGATAATAGCTAGGCTTTATAGTGAAGCTTGCTTGCCAACACCATAGACTTGCAAATAATATACTTGATAAATTAACTACTAATATAAAATAAATATATCATAAAAATTTCTACTAACCTCGAACTTGCTGAAGTTACTCTCAAACATTTAGAGACAAATCCACCAAAAAAACTTATTCTTAGTTGTTCAAAGGTTGGATTGGTTATGTTCTTTCCTAGATTCTTCTCCTTTCAAAATTAAGTGGCCCTGTTTAAGAGCCATATATAATAATACCTTAGTTCATTTTTCTTATCATGAGTAACATGAATGATATGATCGTATTATCTTTGAAAAGGGTATAACATTTAGTTTTTCGAGTTCATAAATACCAATTGAAAAAAAAAATGCTCTAAATACTATATGAGGAAGCTAAGAAATTATGATGGTAATAAAAAAGTGTCAATGGTTAAAATTAATTGATTTAATTATGTATATCCATTGTAAGGCTAGGGATGGTGGAGAGTGACTTTTTGGTGAGATTGAAAGTTATTAAAGGCCTCGACTCTTTAATTTAGTATCTAAACACGAGCTTTGAAGTTTCAGGTTAAATATTCAAGAGTTAGTATGGTAAAGTTATTGGAATGCCTAGACTAATCTATATTAGGATAAATTTAGTTGATTTGGATAATCTCCTTGAGGAAGTGGTGAAATGTTATGTAAATAGTTTGAGACCTTAATGGGTGGTTTTCTTAGGATGTGAAGTTATGAATTGGAGTAGATAATTAAGTTTGTTGGAGTTTACGTATACGTTGAGGGGTACATAATAAGATTAGCTGACAGTCTAATATAGCATTGTCGAGAGCTTTTAAGAGAAATTTAAAAGTGGTTTTTAGGGTAGAGTTAAAAAGTACATGATATTTTAAGAATATAAAAATATAAACAGACTATTAATAAAGTAGAGAGAAAGACTTAAAATAATAGTAAATAAAAGTAAAAATAAAATAAGGATAATATTCTAATTTTACCAAAGAAGAGGCACATACTTAAAGCCGCCTAGCATCAATCAAAAAGAGAAAAACTCACTCAAATATCAACAACTGAAATAAGTCATTATGTATGAACCTTACTTATAAAGCTTTTATTTTGCAAAATATAAATAAAAAAGATAAAACTTTGGAGTTAGGTGGTTATTAATGAAAGAAAATGCTAACCTATTTTTCATACAAACCTTAAATTTTGAAAGCTCCAAGCTTCTAGAAACTAAATTTAAAATTAAACAATAAAATATAAATTCAAACATTTTCTTAATTAGGCTCTTGTGCTAAGCCTTGAATGTACACTTTCTTTAACTCTTATGACTGGTCTTTTAATTTTGATTTTTTTTAGATCCATATGATTTGCTGCATCAGATTTTCTAGGGAAAAAAATCACAATCTAAGAGAAAAAAAAGGTTCATCAAGTGCATTTATAATGAATGTAATATGTTTTACAAAGAGTTATTGAGTATCTTTCGATAAACCAATATGTATGAATATTGTTATCTGGTAGCTTTGTATAAGATAATGTTTATGATCAAGCCCCTCTTTATGTGTCCTAACTATTATTTTTTATAATAATTTTTAAAGAAAAGGGCCACTAAATGTTAGGTAAACCAAACATTAAGCACTCACTATGATTGTTCATGGGTTGAATGTATGGGCATACCCAATTCATTAATTGTTTTATAAATCTTCATTTAATTTACTAAGGTTGTAGAGTCTTAAATATCATTAAATACATCATTTTAGATTCTCCCAAGAGGATTCAAAATAGTCAACCATTGCTTGATATGACCTAGACTCTCAAAGGAAACTTTTGGACTTCAAGCAACTCATCATTAAAAATTTTAAAGCTTTGTCGACCATGTGTTCTAAATATATTATTTATAATACTTAGGCTTTGGGGGTATATATATATATATATATATATATATATATATATATATATATTCTTCATCTTTTAGAGTGATTAGAATGTAAATATTAAAGTTTTAAGGATGTAAAATAGAAAATCTTAAAGGATAGATTTGTAACAACTTGAAAATAAACACAAAAAATATAACCAACACTAAAACAAATAAGACCACAAGCACATGAAAGTCTTCTTCAATACTCAGAAAGTGACCACCTAGAACATTAACACAAACAGATTCTAAATCGAGCTAAACGAATCTAAGTTCCCTTAGATTCACTCTGTAAGCGCGCAGCTATAACGAGCATCTTCCGTCGCGGTGGTCGGGAGTGAAGGTGACGCAGAGGTGCGGCGAGACTCACTCAGCTCACCGTCTTCCTCATCATCGCCGGCGAGCGGCGACTGTTCAACCCTTATTTCTTTTATCATCCTCACCACCTCCGCCATTACTGGTCTTTTTTCCGGCCGACGAGCAACGCAGGCCAGCGCTACGTGAAGCATTGCAACCATTTCCTCCTCAATGTTCTTATATCTCATCAGCTCCACATCGAAAACCTCCGCTGTCCACTCTTCCCTCACCACCGACCTTACCCACTCCGGCAAGTTCGAGCTCACTCCTCCGCCGCCGTTCGCCCTTCCGGTGAGGACCTCGAGAAGCAAGACTCCGAAAGCATAGACGTCAGCCTCTTGAGAAAGCTTGCAACTTTCCGCTTGTTCCGGCGCCGTGCAGCCGGCCAATCTGGCGGCGGAGATCGCCGGATTGAGAAGCAGAGCGAGCCCGAAGTCGGAGATGCAAGCTCTTCCGTTTTTGTCGAGTAATATGTTGGATGATTTGATGTTTCCATGAGGGATTTTTGAAGAAATGTACTCTTCGTGGATGCAACAGAGCCCCCTCGCCGCTCCCAGAACCAGACTCACTCTTGTCGTCCAATCCAACGGCACTCTCCCTGAGTCTCGTTTCCCTGCTCAATTTTCATGGAATCAGTGATGGGTAAGCAGTTATATCATAAAAATCAAAACTTGCAGAAGCAGCTACCATGGAGAAGAGAGGAGAGAGTTCCGTTAGGGAGATAGTCGTAGATTAGAAGCTTCTCCTGTTTGGCGTAGTAGTAAGCTCGGAGAGGGACGAGGTTAGGGTGAGAGAGACGGCCGATGAGATTCATATACTTATTAAAATCATTGAAAGAGCAGGGATTGGCGTCTTTGAGTCGCTTCACGGCCACCATTTCACCATCTTCGAGCACGGCTCTGTACACGGTGCCGATACTTCCCTTTCCCACCATCTCCGCTGAAGCTCGTAGCAGCTCATCCAGTTCAAATCTGCCAGCTTTCTTCTTCCCCCTTCTGCTTCCCGTTCCTATGGTTTTGTCGAAGAAGACCAGCTTGCTCTCCATCTCGGTCCCGCTTCCATCATCACTGTTTCGACCAGCTTCTTTCCTCTTCCTCTTCTCCTCATTGGAGATAGAATTGCAGCTGCTGTGCTTATAGTCTTCTATTCCGCCTTCTTCAGTATCTACTTTTCCCTCTGTTTCACCAAGGTGATTTGCGCAGCAGTAGTATGCGAAGAGCAGGAGAAATAGAAGTGAAAATAACGCGACATTCCCTATCACAATGCTGATAATTGCACCGGCGCTCAACCCGTCTCGTTCCCTCCTTTCCCCGCCGGCATGGGAGTGCGGAATGGAGCTCGCGGTTGAGGTAACCATGGGTTGAGAAACAGGGGAGGACGAAACAGAAGGATGAGAATCGTGTGGTATGAAGGAGCAGAGAGGGAGATGACCCCTCAGCCCGCAGAGTCCGGCATTACCAGCCACCGCAGCGAGCCCAAACTTCTCTACCACTCCATCAGGCACTCTTCCAGAAAGCTGATTGTTTGAGACATTAAGCTGAACGAGCTTCGGAAGAATTACATTCAGATCTGGAAGCCGACCGGCTAACAAATTGTTCTGAAGACGAAGCGTGAGCAAGCGAGAAAGATTGCCCAACGCGGGAATAAAACCGTGTAAATCGTTGTTTGAGAGATCGATTCGGAGCAGCCGAGAGAGTCGGCCGATGGAAACCGGGATCTCGCCGGAGAGATCGTTGCCAGAGAGATATAAAAATTTGAGCTTTAGAAGAGAGGAAGTGAGAGGGAGCAGAGTTCCGTTGAGCCGATTGCTGTGAAGATCGAGAAGGCGGAGCTGGTCGACATGGGAGAGGGAGTCGAGAGAGCCGCGGAGGTCAAGTGATGGAAGTAATAGCGAAGTTACTCGATCACCGGAGCAGGAAACGCCGCTCCATCGGCCATTGCAGGCGTCGGGAGAGCTCCAGTTCGCAGCGAGAATGCCATGAACGTCGGCTTGGTGGCGGAAGATGGTCAGTGCTTCGGTGTCAGTCATGGCTGGTAGAGAAGGAAGGTGGGGGAGGATGAGGAGGAGGAGAGGGAGGAAGGTGGGAGCCATGAGGAAGTCTCCGGAGCTTGGGAGAGAGGGGGAGAAGAAGGAGAAGGAGATAAAGGAGGCAACTTTAGCTTTAGATACAGAGCTCTTTTGGTTTGAATGGGGGAATTGATGGGAAGAGCGCGAGAGCTGCGTGATGATGAGTGATTTTGGGCTTTTTGGTGGGGGAGTCGGGTCGGTTGGCCCGCTGCAGCTTTTAACTGCCTGACGAGAAGGAGGGTGATTGGATAAAGCGGTTCAGGGGCGGCGATGATCACGCCGGACATAATTGGAGGAGATGGTTGGGGCTGTTTGTTATAGTTTCAGTGGTTTTCTTTTTTCTTATTTGACTCATTTCAGGTTATGTATAGGTAAGCTCTGACATCTCTTCTACATACAAGAGAATATAAACATAACATTACATTTGGTATAGTAATTAAGTTGGAAGTAGTGTCAAAAATAAAATTTAGATATATAAATACCAAGGAAATGGATGGTAAATATGTAAATACCCCCTTTTGTTTATTTATAAGGGAGGTTGGTTTTCGTAGAGCATTGGTAGCAACATGAAATAATGATGATGGTGGTGCAATTGTAATTACCAAATTTTCCTCGTCTCCCCCTCATGAAGCGCACCACATTCACTCCTCAAATTACACGTGAATCACATGATTTTCGTCAATACTCCCGCCGCATGTGTCCCTTGATCGAGCGAATCCACAATCGAGAATTTCGCAAAAACTCTTTTCTTTTTCTCCCTCGCAATTTCACCACCTCTTTCGACTATTTAGAAAAGATTGAAGCATATGACATCATCATTTCTTTAAGCATAAATATCAATCCTCTCTGTTGAATCTCTCCAAGTTTTTGACCCCTTTAATGTTGTAGCCGCCGAGCCTTAATGATCAATAACCACTCTCTCTTACATTCACTCAAGGTTTCTTGCTCCTCGTGGGAAACTCGACAAACATGTATTTGGTGCAGTTTAGTGGATATCACATAAAGTGAAAGCTTTGAACCACTCGACACGAGTCAAGTAGTTGTTAATTAAAAGCGAATAAATGTATCTTTCATTATTAGGGTCGTTATAGTTGTCACTTGTTTTTAGTTACGTATGCAAATAAAAATTTTATATTTATTAAATATATTTTCTAGTAGATTTTATCTAATGCTCAAATCAAATTTCATGAATTATCAACCTTGCTTTCTTATAGCTTTTTATATTAAATATGTTTTTTATTCTTTTTAACTCGGATTTTATCATTTTATACCTTTTTTTTTTTTTTTTCAAAATAGCTCTATTTCTAGAACCATTATAATGATTTAGAGAAGAGGATGACTTAGAAAGAAATAAAATAAGAACAAACCAGACAAACAAATATAAAAAGAAGTACAAATAACTTAAGTAAAGTAATTCTCTTATGATATGAGAGAATTAAGATCGGATCAAAGTACTTTGAAACATCTATCCACGAAAAACTCTCAGAATTAAGCTGCATATATAACATGAGAACAAAAAATTAAATCAAATCTATCGCTGTCAGATTTTGTAAAAGCAAACAACAGCTTTCTTCATTACATAAAACTTTCAAAACATAGCAGTCCTTTTAGTATATACTATGTTGGCATTAGACAATCAGCAAAACTCTTCATCTGATGACAATGAAAATTTCAACAAATGTTCATATCTTCTAGCACCTTATTTTACAATTCCATTAAGTGTAAAAATACCTTTGGAGTGAGAATTTGAAGAATGGATAAAAGATGTGGTTGATTTGTAAATAGTAATTTTCGGGTGGTCTGTATGCAATTGCCCCTTGGTTGGTTTTATTATCATGAGGGGGCATTTATATAGATACCACACAATTTTTTTGTATTTAAATATTTAACATCTAAACTTAAATATTTACATGTATAACATCCAAATTTAATATCAAACCAAAAATCTCACTTGTGCTAACCTTTTAAAAGTTAAATACATATTTATGACACTAAAATGTTATAAATGTACATATCAAACTTCACATGTTAGACATGTAGGTATGCGATATATATATATATATATATATATATATATATATAACAACAGTAAGCTTTTATCCTACTAAGTTGGGTGGGCTAATTGAATCCTTATTCTCCATTGAATCTTATTGAGTGTCATATTTTCATTTAATTCTAATAAATTAAGATATTTTTTTATACAATATGCCCAAGTTTTTGTATGTCTACATTTCACATTCTTAACATAAGTTGAATCTAAAATATCTACTATCCTAACCGGATCATCAAATGGTCTACTCTCTCTAATCTTTTATGCCACTAGAGCTACGCTAACTCTTTCACAAATAGATTAGTTTTACATTTTGTCTCTAAGTGTCAAGACACTCATTCACCTAAGCATTCTCATCTCAACAACACTAAACTTTGTTTTATACTTCTCTTTTAAATGCTGACATTGTACGCCATGAAACAGTATAGCTCTCCGTTGATCTCATTTTTGGTGAAGTTTGTTTCCCTCTCAAGAGCATAGGATCTAGCCATAGAACTTCCATGTTGACTCTCTTAGATGATTTATCTTGGGGTCCACACCATTTAAGAAATTCAAATCATTTCTTGACTCCTTGTAGTCTCATTTGTGTGGTTTCAAATCCGCAACATTTAGTAGAGTCGATTGAAACCAAAATATTAAAAGTCAGTTTGAGTTCCTATAAGGATTGGAAATACCTCAGAAAGATCATTTGGACTTGGAGATTTTTATTCTTTGAAGCACCACACACATGCCACACACACATTCACACTCACAAACACTACAACTCACATCACACTCACATTCAAACTTTCTTACACGTCACCATTAATTAAAGTAAAAAAAATCAATTTTCAAAAGGAATCAATTACAAACTAAAATTTAAGGAAAACCAAACTTGATGCATTTTTTACCCGAGTTTGCAACCCTTTTAGCGTGTGTTGAGAGTTATGACGTCTAGATTGTTTGACTAGACTTCAGTCGGTCTGTATTTTGTCTGTCAGATGGCTCTAATCAGACCAACTAATATCATTCGCTGCGCCGCGCGCGAGTCAAACTTATATTGATCTGATCACCAACGAATTCGTCCAAACAACACCGGATAATGAAACGAACCACGGGAACACATTCGGAACATCGATTTTATCTAAGATACCCTTTTTGCTATGATTTCGTACACAAGTGAATCACAATATATTACCACAATTAAATAAAATAAGAATAATAAAACAAAAAAAAAGAAAATAATAAAATGTAAAAAGCTCAGAGTACACTCGATACCCAAGTCTCTCTCTATCGCGCAAACTCTAACGTTGAACTCGATATCTCCCTCTTGAAAAATTATTGTATATTGACACTTGATGCAAATTTACATCAGGTGTCAAACGTAATCTTTACTGAGTCATTGGGTAGATCTGCGTACTAGTCAAAGGCAAATCCAGAAAGACTGCTAACAAATAGACGGAATAGTATTGCATCATTACCCCCCGCGTTACAACAACATGCAAATGATCACAAACTGTGTCACGTGGCAATCCGTGCCCAAACTGTGTATGTCATTAAGCCTAAATTGTCACGTGACCCCCTATTATTGGATACCTGATGCAATTAGGGTTGTAAATAAGTCGAGCTTGAGCGAGCTCAGGTCGGGCTCGTGTTCGACTTATTTGAAATTGCTCGTGTTCGAAATTGGCTTGTAAACAATGTGTTTGTGTTCAGCTCGATTTAAATATTTGTGTTCGTGTTCGGCTCGAAATTGGATTGTTAAAATTAAATTGAAAAAATTAGAGCGTTGGATTCGAACATGGGTCAAATGCATGCAAAATAAAACACATAACTACATTACCACATGAGCTATTACTACTTAAACTTAAATATAAATACATATCATTATATAAATAATATATAAAATATATTATTATATCAATAATTATAATTTTATATATATGTATATATATATATATATATATATATATATATATATATATATATATATNAAAAAAAAAAGGAAACGGAACAATCGCATCTCCCCTTTGGCACGCGACTCTCCCCCTCTCGCCTGAACAACCGCTCCTCTTCGCCGTTCTCCGGGAGAAGAAGCTCGCCGGACCTTCCTCCTCGCCGGCGAAACTCGGCGCCGCCGTCTCCGGCGTCCCTCCTCCTTCGATCTCCCTCTCCCGACTCCGAATCGCAGCCTCTGATTTCGTCTCTCCCTATACGCGACAGAGAAGGTCCTGCTCCTCTCCTCCGGCACCGGTCACCGACCCTTCTTCTTCTTCTTCTTCCACTTCTTCTTCCACTTCTTCTCCTTCTTCTTCTATTTTATTTTTATTTTATTTTATTTTATTTTATTTTATTTTATTTTTATTTTTTTCTTTCTTTCTTCTTCTTCTCCTCCTTCCATTTCTTCTCGGCCAAACCCCGTCAACCTCGACGATCTCCCTTCATCTCGCCGGCTTCTGCCTTGTCGGTGTCGTATCTTTCGCCGGACCAAAACGACAACGAACTTTAACATCTTTCGAGAGGGTGCGAAAGACTCTCATTTTACCTGCAAGTTTCCGTCGGGCTTATTTAAGCGTCGTGCAAACTACGCGAAGGTATAACATTTCTTCCCATTCGCATTTTATTTCCTAGCCGGCTTTAGGTTGTAGGTGTGATAGACGTGTGGGTTCGATCGCCCACACAGGGTGTGTGCGCTGGCGTAAGCCGGCGCGACAGCACGCCTATGTGATGGATCGATTGTTTTCCTAGATGTGACATATAGGATAGGATCCCCTCGCGCAACTAACTTTCCTACGATAGCTGAGTGAATCATATTTGACTGTTAGCCTTAGCACAAAAATCCTAGAGGTTGGAGCTCCCTTCGCTCCCCTTTGCTTTGGCAGTCCCGATCTTTTAAAAAGATCGAAAATATAGATATTTGCAAAATGAGAAAATGTGAGTCATTAGCTCATCTTGCAAAGCTCGGAGGCGTCGTGAAATAGGGAAGAGTGTTGTCACTAGCCCGTTTCATGATGAGATGAAAAACTTTCCCCTTTGGAGAGCCAGGGAAAAGTTCCCCTACTTGCCTCACCAAAGCAAATGCAGCAATTACCATCTTTTTATATATTGACCATAGGTTCCCCGATAAGGTCGTTAGCACGAGAATGACTCTCTATCACATGTTTATGTTTGCATGTTGCATTTTGCATGTCACCTCACCTCACTTTGCTCCGTTCGGCCGCCCTGGCCCGACGAGCAAAATACTTCACTTCGTTCGGTCTCCCCGGCCCGACGAGCGTTACACTTCACCTCGTTCTGTCATCACGGCCCGACGAGCATTACACTTCACCTCGTCCTATCATCCCGGCCCGACGAGCACCTCACTTCGCTTCGTTTGGTCGTCCCGACCCGACGAGCATTTTACTTTGCTCCGATCGGCCGCACTGGCCCAACGAGCATTACACTTCACCTCGTCATGTCGTCACCTCACCTCACTTTGCTCCGTTCGGCCGCCCTGTCCCGACGAGCAAAACACTTCACTTCGTTCGGTCTCCCTGGCACGACGAGCATTACACTTCACCTCGTCCTGCCATCACGGCCCGACGAGCATTAAACTTCACCTCGTCCTATCGTCCCGGCCCGACGANTATATATATATATATATATATATATATATATATATATATATATATATATATATATATATATTTATTTATTTATTTATTTATTTATTTATTTATTTCGAGCTAAAACGAGCAGATCACGAGCGAACAAAGAATTATTCGTGTTCGGCTTGTTTAAAATTCTAACTTTAAAAACTTATTTGTGTTTGACTCGTTTACTTAACGAACGAGCTGAACACAGACTAGTTAACGAGTCGAACAATAGTTGTTCAAGAACAACTAGCTTTCCTTCTTTGACAACGCTAGATGTAAGGCCCGTTTGGTGCAACTTATTTAGGTGCGGCGGCGTGTGTTTGGAAGAAGCGTTCGGGCAGCTTATTCATGTTGCACTGTGTCCGCGTCCTGGAATTTCTTAAGGGCCTTTGACGCAGGTGAAGATCCACATCCCGCGTTCGGCTTGTATCGTTGCCCCTAGATACCCCTGATCTCCCTCGCGCTCTCCCTCCCTGGATTCGTCACCCCAGAGGAGATTGAACCGTGTTCCTTTCGATTTTTCTTTCTGATTCGTAAGATATGTTTTCCTTCACCGTCAATTTGTAAGCTAGTGCGATCAAACATCGCTGGGTATGAATGGTTCTTTCTATATGATCGAACGTCGTTGTTCCTTGATTTTTTTCTTCCTTGACCGAAGAGCAAGGATTTTTGTCTTATTCGTTTTATTTTGAACTCGAAAAATGTGAATGGTTCTTTCTGGTTACCCTAGAATTCTTTTTGTTTTTTGCTGGGTGTGAAGAAAAGTGTGGAGAATTGATTCCTTATATCAGGCCCGAATTTCGTTTCGATTTTTGCTGCTCGTTTCGAATTTTGTGGGTTGTTACATGACCGAAGAACAATGATTTTCTTCTTCTTATTTTTTTGCAATGATTTTTTCATTGCGTGAGGAATAATTTGTGAGCTCCTTATAGAAGGAAGGAAAAACTTGGGAGCTGTATATGAGCTGCTATTAATTCCTGTTTTTCAAGTTTATGAGTTGTTGTTTATGGGCTTCAATTAATTCCTGTTTATAGGAAACATAGGTATGAGCTTGGTTCATGAAAATGTTGTTATTAATTCATGTTTATGAGCTGCATATCCATGTATTAATTGCAATCTACATTGGTGGCAAATGTCATCGTCCTTGGTATGGATTATGACTTTGATGCAAGCTGTGGAAATTGATTTGGTTATTTGTAAAATGTATGACCAAAGGAGACATGTACAACTTGCTTGGCTTTGTTCAAATAAGCAAATCTTGATTTGGTTATAAATTGAAGATTATGGCTTGGATCATGAAAATGCATCTCAAATCATTACGATATTTTTTATTCTCCTATGGTAGTATTGATCTCATTTTCTTTTGAGGTTTAGTTTTCCCTCTTTAATTGCCTAAAATTTAGCCATATGAAAATCCTGTTGACTATTCTTAGAAAACTAGAAAAGGAACCCTCACCATTAGAGATTCTAAACTCCTCCTTGCTCAACTTGAAGTTTCACATATTGGTCATAACCTATAGCACTTAGTAGGTGGGGTCAGTATGAGAGAGCTCAAGATGAGCCCCTATAAGACTGTCTGGCCTTAGGGTTAGCCCTGGGTGTTAGTCCGGAGTTAGTTCACTCACTCTCACCCACATTACTCACAACCCTAAACCCAAAATTGTTGATTTTGATCCCTTGATTCTTTTAGGATACTCATGTAGATGATCCCCTAAACCAACTAGCCCTAGGCTAGGGTTTAGCTGAGACCAGTACATAGAGGAACCCAAATGGAGATTCCATTGTTCCATAGTTCACATATGGTGGTTGTCTTCCCAATTCTACAAAAAATTCCCAACTTAGCATTTAGCCTCTAAATCCACCCAAATTACCTAAATGACATTGAAACCTTAAATTTGGCCAAAAATTCCCAAATTCACTCAAAATACCCAAATTTGTTAAAAAATCATTTCAAACCATTTCAAAATACCCAAATTACCCAAAATCACCCAAAAATTCCAAAATTACCAAAATACCCCCCAACATTGCCAAAATTACAAAAATACCCTTAGCATCCCAAACTTTCGTAAAACCTCCAAAATCACTTTAAATGTCTCCTAAACCAATTTGAACCCTTCAATTGAACCCAACTTGGCCAATTTGACCATTTTGACCAACCCCCCCCAAATTGCCTTTAAAGGCCTAATTTCACCAAATTGACCTTACATGTCCATCAATTTGGTCCCAATTTCACTCAATTTCAATTCTAATTCTAATTCACCTTTAATATGACCAATTTAAGCCAAATCTAAGCCTAATTTGCCCATGCTTTGAGCTCAATCTTGATCTAAGTCAAACCCCCAATTTTGGCCCTATGACTCAATCCCACCAAATTTAACCCCATAGTCTACTTAATTTTACCCAATTTGGATCCTAAATCTTTTATAACACTCCTACACACCAAACCCAACCTTCATTTGGCCTTGGTGAACCCTCAATTTCATTTAATTTCAACCCAAGTCCAAAAATCCCCAAATTTGTCTCAAATTGGTTGTGTCTCCAAATTCCACCAAATTGAATGCCTTACCCCAAAATTGGCACCCAATTTGTGTTAAAAACTCTTCATGACATTCCTATAAACCATTTTCAACCATCAATTTGGACTTAGCCCAACCTAGACCTAAGTCTAGTCCAACATGCCCAAATTGACCAAAATCCCAAAATCCTTCAAATTGAGCTTCCAATTGACTCAAAATCATTTCAAAACTTCACCAAAAATCTTCATGACTATCATCCATACAGTTTTGATCAGTCAATTGGGCTCAAAGTCATGACTAGCCTAACCCAAACCTTACTCTTAGTCATTTGGACCTGTCGGCACTATTTTTGGTGTGGGGTTTGCCCGTAAGAAGCTGTCGGTCATCGGAATTGAAATCCCGTTGCCCGCTTCGGAAGGACGCTAAAAATTTTAATTTTGAAAAATATGGAGTCAAACTGACCCCATAATTTTCATAGTTTAGATGAAAGAGCGCTTTACCTCAAATCATGTATCTATCCCGAAGGATGAACACAAGAATTGAGTGTGAGGCTCGATCAAATAAACTAGAGAAAGTTATGACATCCGTTTGATCTACGAAACNGATTGAGTCTTTTCCTTTTCTCGATGTGTTTTTTTTAGAGTCTAGGAGAGTCTTGTAGTAGAAATAAGATACGGGCACGGGTCCCGAGACGTTAGCACGGGAACCACGTGGAGGGGACCAGGATCAGATGCTCGTGCCCCGTATCTTAATTCTGCATTTTATATTGATGTATAGAATTAGGACCGGGCATGTATATGCAGAGTCCGACCGCCCTTTTTCTTTTCTGGGATATGTTGCCGACCTAGCGGCACCGGCCTGTTTATTATTTTTGTTTGATTTATTTTTTTTTGCTTTATTTTTGCATCATGTTGCATGTCTGCACTTGCATGTGTTTTCTTTGTTTTCTTTCTGTGTTTTATCTGGGATTTTACGATACAACATAGACTCATTAAGGACCCTAAAATTTTAATTTTCTACAAAGTCCTAAATAAAATCTTCAAGATAATTAAAATTTAGGATTAAAATATTCAGGATTTAAAAATTACAACATTTACTTTCTTGCATATATTAATAGGGTCTCCACAATACTTAGGATCGTTCTAGATAATTGCATTCATGTTTGCATGTCCCTAGGAGGAGTCCCCGTACTTTTCCAACCTGACTGGCCCAGCATACCTTCATATAGGTGGTTGTCTAGTGCACCTAGGGTGTTAGAAGGCTCCCCGACCCAGACGGGGTGTAAGTCCTTTTGTTGGAGTGTTTATAGTTTTGTAGCTGAACCTCCGCTTTCTCTTCTTTCCGGAGGCATTCTTGCCATTTCGGCAGGTATAAATCCCACCTCTTGGAGCTCCAGTTTATAGTCATAGGATAGAGTTTCCTTCCTTTGACCTTAGGGCTACCTAGGTTCTCGTGGATGATGCAATTCACGGATTGCTGACCAGGGATCTCAGGTTGTGTTGGGTCGACTACCTTCACGACCAGATAACTTAGGGTCCTAGTGGTTTGGGACGACGGGTCCGTGGTACCCCGACTTGACTACCTCTACCTCCTAGGATTACTTTTCCTTGCCTTTCGACTACCCCTGTTGAGCCATTTCTGCTCCTTTGACTTTGTTGGTGTCATTTTGACGGCCCGATGCCGATAAGCTGTCGCCTGTTTGGGATACGACGATTTATCCTCTGCCCTTACGGTCCGGATGTGCTATGACGTATTGGGATACCCCTGTTGAAGTGATTTATGGTTATTTCGTAGGTTTCGTGAGTTGAGAAGTCGCTATCCATTTGGTGTGAGAGATTCACTTTCGGCCCGATGGTGCAGCATGAGCTTCAAAGCATCGAGACTATTCCATACGAAATAATCACCTTTTGATAACCTATACCCCATGTTCATAATGATAAAGTGAAACTCTTTCCATCGAGAGTCTTCTTGGGTATCCCCTGAGATGTAATTAACCAGCAGGAATACGTTCCTCTGGGAGACTTTTGACCCCAAAACAAAAAAAAATGTTCTTTTTGGTTCTCTGGTTACGGGTAGTTCATATAGAGATTTTACTCGTGGATGTTATTTTTTTTCGAGGTACTTCAATCCGATTTTGTTTGGATGTATACTCTCGACCCATCACACGAGGATTATCCCTATATAAGTCTTCCGTCTCTTTTTTTTTTCTTTTTTGATTTGTTTGTCTATTTGTTGTAGTACGTTAGTTCACTATTCGATTTTTCTCCTCTTCGAATCATTCATTTGGTTCAAGAGGGAGATTTACTCGAATAGGGAAATTATACGACGACATACAAAAAGGCAAGCTGGCGACTCCGAGATCTAAAAAGAACCAAAAGAGAAAAAACATTGCTATGTCATTATCCAGATTAACTCAACAAGAAGTGAAGTTTGATT
>NEWO01000610.1:340432-361052 GCA_003013225.1 Phalaenopsis aphrodite | reverse complement strand
TTTCGTCGGACCGAAACGACAACGAACTTCAACATCTTTCAAGAGGGTGCGAAAGACTCTCATTTTACCTGCAAGTTTCCGCCGGGCTTATTTAGGCGTCGTGCAAACTACGCGAAGGTATAACCTTTCTTCCCATTCGCATTTTATTTCCTAGCCGGCTTTAGGTTGTAGGTGTGATAGGCGTGTGGGTTCGATCGCCCACATGGGGTGTGTGCGCCGGCGTAAGCCGGCGTGGTGGCACACATATGTGATGGATCAATTGTTTTCCTAGAGGTGATTTATAGGATAGGATCCCCTCGCGCAACTAATTTTCCTACGATAGCCGAGTGAATCATATTTGACTGTTAGTCTTAGCACAAAAATCCTAGGGGTTGGAGCTCCCTTTGCTCCTCTTTGCTTTGGTAGTCCCGATCTTTTAAAAAGATCGAAAAGTAAATCTTTGTAAAATGAGAAAATTCGAGTCATTAGCTCATTTTGCAAAGCTATGAGGCGTCGTGAAATCGGGAAGAGTGTTGTCACTAGCCCGTTTCATGACGAGATGGAGAAATTCCCCCTTTGGAGATCCAGGGAGAAGTTCCCCCATTCGCTTCACCAAAGCAAAGACGACAATTACCATCTTTTTATATATTGACCATAAGTTCCCCCGTAGGGTCGTTAGCACGAGAATGACTCCCTATCACATGTTTATGTTTTCATGTTGCATTTTGTATGTCACCTCACATCACTTCACCTCGTCTAGCCGTCCCGGCCCGACGAGCATTACACTTGCTTCGTTCGGCCGCCCCCGGCCCGACGAGCCTCTCACTTCGCTTCGTTTGGCCGCCCCGGCCCGACGAGCCTTCACTTCGCTCTGATTGGCCGCCCCGGCCCGACAAGCACCTCACTTCACCTCGTCTAGCCGTCCCGACCCGACGAGCATTACACTTTGCTTCGTTCGGCCGCCCCGGCCCGACGAGCCTCTCACTTCGCTTCGTTCGGTCGCCCCGGTCTGACGAGCATCTCACTTTGCTCCGATTAGTCGCCCCGGCCCGACGAGCCCTTCACTTCGCTCTGATTGGCCGCCCCAGCCCGACGAGCACCTCACTTCGCTCTGATTGGTCACCACGGCCCGACGAGTATCTCACTTCTCTCTTTCTAGCCGCCCCGGCCTGACGAGCACTACACTTCACCTCGTCCTGCCATCACGGCTCGACGAGCATTACACTTCACCTCGTCCTGCCACTCTGGCCCGACGAGCATGTTACTTCACTTTGTCTGGCCGCCCTGACCCGATGAGCATTTCATTTCATTTCAATTGGCTCCCCTGATTCAGTGGATACAACACTTTAGTTTGGTTGGATTACTTGACCCAGTCGACTAATTTCTTGCACCACCATATTGTCTTGCATGTATGTTTGCATTTTTTTATGTTGTAGCGCATATGCATGAATATATTATTGCATCTTGCCTTGTATCTATATGTTTGCATGATCATGATAGATATTGTCTATTTAAATTGCATTTTATGGGTCACTGCTTCGCCGGTATACCCTCCTTTCGGGCCCCTGCCGCTGCGGCATGCCTACCTTCGGGTCACTGCCTTACCGGCATACCCTCTTTTCGGGCCACTGCTGCTACGGCATGCCCATCTTCCTAGGGTCGCTGCCACCACGGCATGCCCATCTTTTTGGGGCCACTACCGCTACGGTATGCCCATTCCTATGAGTCATTGTTTTATCCATTGGGCTCTTTATCACTACTTATATGTTTTGATTCGCTTGCATTAGCATTTGCATTTGCATGTTTGCATGGAGAGTGAGCCAGACCCGTTAGGAGAGTGACTCCCTTGTTGGTCGCGATGCCTTAACGAGCATTGCTTGCTGGGTCAATCCTAATGAGCAATGCAAGTTAAGTCATCGGGATTGACACGAGTATGACTGTGCTAAAGATCTAATAGTTCTAACTTGTGTCACCGTTGTTCGTGACACACTTTAGATCCTTTAGATCTTTAGGATGGGGCTGATATAAAGACCCCGTCAAAGTCATACTATACTCAAACTTACCCCTCACTTATATACTAGGTCGATGCACTTTCTCGGTAGATGGCATGCTAGACTAGGATTTAGGGTGCTAGATAGTCTTTTTTATGTCTGGCTATTGTTCTCTGTTGGATTGGTTGCCCTAGCCAGATATCTTTCTTTTGCATTATGCTTGTGATGTGTCTGCATGTTGCATATGTGTGGTAGTATGTTAGGGCTTTCTTCTGCAGAGAGCCATGCCTATTTTTATACACACACAC
This sequence comes from Phalaenopsis aphrodite, assembly GCA_003013225.1. Lineage (NCBI taxonomy): Eukaryota > Viridiplantae > Streptophyta > Magnoliopsida > Asparagales > Orchidaceae > Phalaenopsis > Phalaenopsis aphrodite. The sequence goes on along the minus strand of NEWO01000610.1, from coordinate 358,774 downwards.
AGGTACCGCTATGGGGGAGCAAGTAATGATTTCTGACCCTTTTGCTTGCAGGTGCTATTAGCTCCCCCCACTTTTAAGGCATGGCTCACGATACGTTATATGCATGTGAGTTTTTCCGCTGACATTTGTTTTCATGCAGGATTGAGTCTTTTTCTTTTCTCGATGTATTTTTGTTAGAGTCTAGGAGAGTCTTGTAGTAGAAATAAGATACGAGCACGGGTTCCGAGACGTTAGCACGGGAACCACGTAGAGGGGACCAGGAGCAGATGCTCGTGCCCCGTATCTTAATTCTGCATTTTATATTGATGTATAGAATTAGGACCGGGCATGTATATGCGGAGTCCGGCCTCCCTTTTTCTTTTCTAGGATATGTTGCCGACCCAACGGCACCGGCCTGTTTATTATTTTGGTTTGACTTGTTTTGTTTTATTTTTGCATCATGTTGCATGTCTGCACTTGCATGTGTTTTTCTTGTTTTCTTTCTGTGTTTTTTATCTGGGATTTCACGATACAACATAGACTCATTAAGAACCCTAAAATTGTAATTTTCTACAAAATCCTAAATAAAATATTCAAGATAATTAAAATTTAGGATTAAAATATTCAGGATTTAAAAATTGCAACATTTACTTTCTTGCATATATTAATAGGGCCTCCACAATACTTAGGATCATTCCAGATAACTGCATTCATATTTGCATGTCCCGAAGAGGAGTCCCCGTACTTTTCCAACCTGACTGACCCAACATACCTTCATATAGGTGGTTGTCTAGTGTGCCTAGGGTGTTAGAAGGCTCCCCGACCCATGCGGGGTATAAGTCCTTTTGTTTGGAGTGTTTCCAGCTTTGTAGCTGAACCTCCACTTCTCTTTCTTTCTTGAGGCATCCTTGTTATTTCGGTAGATATAAGTCTCACCTCTTGAAGCTTCAGCTTGTAGTCATAAGATTGAGTTTCCTTCCTTTGACCTTAGGGCTACCGAGGTTCTCGTGGATGATGCAATTCACGGATTGCTGACCGGGGATTTCAGGACGTGTTGGGTCGACTACCTTCACGACCAGGTAGACTTAGGGTCCTAGTAGCTGTGTATGACGGGTCCGTGGTACCCCGACCCAGTTACCTATACCTTTTAGGATCATTCTACCTTTCTTTTTGTTGAGCCCCTTTGAGCCCTGTCGCTCCTTGACCTCGTTGATATCACTTTGACGGCTCGATGTCGATGAGCTGCCGCTCATTTGAGATACGACGATTTGTCCTCTGCCCTTTGGCCCGGACGTGCTTTGACATATTGGGATATCTCCGTCAAGATGATTTAGGTTATTTCATGGGCCCCATGTGCCGATGAGCCGCTACCCATTTCGGGATGTGAGAGACTCACTCTTTGCTCAATTGCTTAGCGTGAGCTTTAAAGCATTGGGACTGTTCCCACACAGAATAACCTTCATTTGATTTCCTATACCCCAGGTCTATGATAATATGAAGCGAAACTCATTTTATCGAGAGTATTCTTGGGTATTCCCCAAGATGTAATTAACCAGTAGGAACACGTTCCTCTGGGAGTGCTCTTGACCCCAAAACAGATACATACACCTAACTCTCTGGTTATGGGTAGTCTATGTAGATACCTCTTTCGCGGATATTAGTTTAAGGTGCTTCCGCTCAATCTTATTTGGGCGGGCATTCTTAGCCTATCTTTGCGAGGTTTATCGCACGTAGACTCTCCACGTTTTACTTTTTCTCTTGTTTGTCTCTTTGTCGTATGTTCCTTATTATTCGATTCCTCTCCTCTTCGAATCATTTGTATAGTTCAGGAGTGAGATTTATTCGAATAAGGGAAGTATACGAAGATCGACAAGCTGACGACTCCTTTTAAAAATAAAAAAGAGAAAAATGAACGAAAACACATTTAATAAGGATATATGACATTTAAATCAAAACTTTGAAAACCACCATTTCACTCATTATGATTGTTAAAGGCATGGTAGTGACATAGGTTTTATGTCTAAACTAAAGTTGATTGGATTTAGAAAATGATATGATTGGTGATTAGCATCTTTAAGCACTAGAAGCCTGACTTTAACTCTGGGCACCACAATCTTAAATGACTCAAACAAGCCTTAAGGGCACCCACTCATATAACTTTTAAATGAAACATCAATTGATTAATCGAGTATCTTATACTTGGGATAATTAAATTGTTAAGCTTCAATGAGCAATGGGGTAGCCACACTCTAGTCTCAGATGATTATTTGAAAATTATGATAAGATCAAAATGAACTCGGGATATTTCAAGAGACATTCAAATTGATCTAGGGCCACACCTTGAGATTTTAAAATCTATTGGATATTCTGAAGGACAAATTGGACTTGCAATATTTTGTTTTAAAATTATCCTCTAGGATCTTCCGAGGTTCAACAAAATCATAACTTGGGGTTTGGTAGCTAAACCTTCATCTACTCTTACAACTTAAACCTTCTTGCAATACTTGCAACTATTAATCTTTCAGGTGGTAGAGCGAGAAGACTCGACATGTATGCTTTTAAATTAATGCATTTACATTTTTGTACATCTTATTCAAACTTGCATGTTAAATAACGATTTCACCCTACTTGAAAACCTAAAACTGCTAGGATAGCCACAAAACAAAAACCAAAACTAAAATCAGCAAAGATAAAAATCACCTCCACAATAATCAAAATATAAGACAACTAAAAATTTAACCACAAACAACACGAAACCACCATTGCAACTAAATTAAGACGTCTCTATCAGGTGATCGGGAATCCCTCAGAGGAGGTAACCTACGGTTGCTAACGAGACTTCCCAAGGTCTAAATGAAAGTACAAAATTCATTAAGTTGAGTTTAGTAAATTTATTTAGACTAAGTGAATCCGATAGAAAATAGTGGTATCAGAACGAGGGAACCGTAGGTTCCTAATCGATGTCGCTTTGATCAACTTTAACATGCCCCATAACATTTAAAGAACTTTAACCATAAGGACATTTGATTTGACATCATAGCCTGACACACTAGAAAACTTAAACTCGTCACGACAAGAAGCTTGGAGCTAGCATGGTAAGCAGCACGACCATCTTCAACAGTAAAACATGTCTACATCAGCTAAATCATTTTCATTCCTCAGAATTAAACAACCAAGTCAAAAGATTGTGAGGTCGTTCTCCTGGTGTGTCATAAATCCTCAACATTTTTTTAGGCCTTTGTGTGGCTCTGCTATACAATATAATTCATAACTCATCTTAGGATTCACAGGTTGTAGTCTATAGCGACTTAAATCCTCATATTTTCTAGGTTATTTGTGTGATCGTTCCACACGAATGTAAGTCATAAATAATAAAATTGGCAGGATGAAACATTTAAATAATTTATCCTCAAAATTGAAGCTAAACATTATGATAGCTTGGGAAGTCACTAAGGTTCTCCTCCGAATCTATGATATCCTCTAGTTTTTCCTCCTTTGGACTCTACAACAAAATATTCCAAATTTAAACAATTCTCCTTTCACACATCTTTGCCCGATCTCGTTGAAAAGTCCTACCTTTTTGACCTCTTTGAAGATAATATTTCATAATTTTTATTGAGAGTTTTCTTAAGTGATTTCAGTTATTTAAGATGTAATTAACTATAAAGGCTTGCCCTTATATGAAGTTTTTTTGAACCTAACTTAATATAAACCATATTTAATTTTTCATATTAAATAGGGGAATTTTCTGGAAAATAAAATGATTTCGCAGACCAAACGGATGTCATATATTTCTTAGTTTATTTGATCGAGTCTCACCCTCAAGTCTTGTGTTTATCTTTCTAGATATATACAGATCTTGAGGTATAACGCTCTTTCATTTAAACTATGAAAAATATGGGGTCAGTTTGATTTCATATTTTTTAAAACTATATATATATATATATATATATATATATATATATATATATATATATATATATATATATATATATATATATATATATATATATATATATATATATATATATAAATTAAACGTCCTTCCGAAGTAGACGACGAGATTTCGATTGCGGTGGCCGACAGCTTATAACGGGCAACTCCTTAACCAAAAATAATGTCGACGGGTAGCTTAATAACTTGTAATTCTAATGTTTCAAATTTATATCTACCTTGTCATTGAGAGGATTCATACTCTTATCTTTTGTTTTATGTTAAGAATGACAATAGTTATAGCATTGGGGAGTTAAGTACATGTAGAATGATAATGTTTAAGAATGACATTGGTTATATAATTGTTGAAATGTTTTATACTCAAGTGTGGCATAAAGTTTTTGTTGACATACTCGAATCATTCCAATTGAGATCGGCTAATGCTTGCTTTGCCTTTCCGATACAGTGATTTGAATTTACTGGTTGTACCTGCTTTTGGTTTACTGTTCATATGCATATGCGAGGCTTTTTTGTTTTTATATTAGGCTTTCAAATGGCATTTATGCGGCTTTCATGTTTTGTATGAAACATTTTTCACACATTTCTAGCTGTCAAAATGCGGATAATAAGAGAAAAACTGGTATTTGATTTTCATCATACATGAAAAGGGAGGAAGAATGAAAACATGTTCTATTTTTATTTATTAGGTGAGGAACTTTATTATCACTAAAGGGAGAAAATAGAGGAAGAATTGCATGTTGTAGTGTTCTACCTTAAGATTTATAGTTATGTAACCTTACACAATTGCATAATAAAACATGTTTGATGTCTTACTGTGGATGTAGGTATTTGACTGAACCACATAATTCTTGTGTCACTGTATATTTTTGTTGTTTGAGCAGATAACTACACTGTTGTTTATATTGGTGAAAAATCCTTTGAAAGTTATGTCAATGTGATTATTTGGAGACTACTGTTGTTGTTGGTGAGATACAATATGAATTTCTTTATGCAATATATAATTCTTCATATAATTTCACCGTGGTTAAGATAAATGAAGGTGGTCCGTCAGCGATGTGGAATAAGGAAGTTACAAATATTTTCTGCAACCTCTGCAACACCGAGATTGAGATAGGGAATAGGCCAACCACCTATTTCAACGAGAAAAGTTGGCAAAATATAGCTAAAAGGTTTAAAGAACTGAATGGAAGGGAATATGACGGGCCGAAGTTTAAAAATAAATGAGATCAATTGAAGAATGAGTGAAAAATTTGGAATGAGTTAAAACGTGGATCCACGGGATTAGGTTGAGATCCCATTAAATGGACAATTGATGCTTCAGATGAATGGTGAACCGAGAAATAAGAGGTAAAACTGGCATTATCATTTTGTTTATTAAAAACATTTTAGATTTAACCAATTATCCCCCTAGATCCCCTTCTCAATTTAATGTTACAGGCAATGCTGATAGCAAAAAAAATACAAACAGAGCAAAATCAAGCTAGATCTTGAAGACAAACTTGACATAATGTTAAAGGAGGTTGTGGCGACAGGAAAGAGTTATCCCTAAATCACAGAGTCCAAGGTTCTTCGAGAACGACTAGGATGAAGGTATTGGCTATAACCCTATATGTTCTGTCACAGAATGAATCAATTAGAGGTGCTATGGGGAGATTTCAGTATTCTTCGGAGACAATAAGCTGTTAATTCTCCAAAGACATACAGACACTTATTAGCTTAGCCGCTAAAATTGTGAGGCCAGTGGATCCATCGTTTGCTAATATTCCAGGACAAATAGTAATTGATCCCTCTTACATGTCTTTCTTCAATGTAACTATTATTTTCTTTACATACAAACCAAAATATAAATATTTTTTAACCCTGTAAAACAGAACTGCATAGGTACAATTGATGGTACTCACGTTGATGCCCGACTACCCAGTCAGGACAAGGTGACTTACATTGGTCAAAGTGGTTTACCCACTCAAAATGTCATGGTGGTATGTGACTTCAACATGCTGAGAAGAAAGTGCACATGACAGTAGAATTTTCTTATATGCTACTAGGAATAGATCGCAGGGTTTTCCTCATCCTCCTTCAAGTATGTTTTGATTTATAAAAGTTCATGTTATATGTATTTATTGCAAATAACAATGTCAATCATAACAGGGGAATATTATTTTGTTGATGCTGGGTACTCGATGCAGAGGGACTATCTAAAGCCATATCCAAACACTAGGTACCATATTTCTGATTTTGAACGAGCAAGTGACACCATTCGTGGTAGAAAAGAAATGTTTAACAAACACCAGTCTTCTTTACGTGGTGTAATTGAAAGAACGTTTGGGGTTTGGAAGAAGAAATGAGTCATTTTGCTTGATATGTCGTCACATCCATTTTAGAAATAGATGCATATTGTGGTGACAATAATGACAATTCATAACTTCATCCGACGACATCCTTCACGTTCATATACGAACTTCAATATGACTGATAACGATGAGATGAATTTCTATGAAGAATCGTCAGAATTTTTGATGGGGCCTTCAGTTTCTGAGGTTGAGCATGACTGTAATTTGAAGTTCATGACGCAGAGGGTGTGGCTGATATGACTGTCATGAAGAAGTCTATAACAGATGCTATCTATGACAGCTAATCCACCAAGTCATTCTTTTCTTCGCACATTATAGATTCATTTTGATGTGTACTTTTTTTTAAGATCCCGCATTCAACTTTTTTTTTATTTTTTTAGAGTTATACAAACACGACTTCCGGGATTTCACTGACAAATAGAGTTGTTTTGTGTTATGATGGACTACCAGCTCCGTTACTTACGTCGTGTTAGCCTCATAGCTAGGGAAGACAGTTCTACGGTTTTCGCAAGGGTGTTTCAGCTCGTGATTTCTTCTGATGGACCGACAGTCCCACACGTTACACTGTCAGCAGTGATGAAATCCGATGTTTTTCCATATTGATAATGCAGCTGAGGACAGACGTAGTTAGAGTTTGAAATTGAATATTTTAATATTTCTCATTATAATTGTACATGTCTTTATCATTTTTTTTATTTCTGGTGCTCATAAGAGTGTGAGAACTGTATGTCATCTTTTGGGACTGATCTGTGATGATTTTATGCTTATGTACAACCAATAAACTATTTTGAATAAGCTGTCTCAAACAGTTTTACTATCATTTATATAACTATAATTACAATAAACTATTATAAATAATGTGTCCCAATCATTATACACCAAACTAGCTGATTCTGCTATTATAAATGCAACAATTTCTCCTCGCTGTCTGCCGAAGCCACGCGCCTCTTTTTTTTCTGACCATCGCGGTCGGACCTCGCCGGGTGCTTCTTTCTCTCCATCTCGTGAGAGGGTCGACTAGGGAGGCGAGGATGGGATCGGGGCTCTGCTTGACTGCTCGGCTTTCTTGTTTGAACGCTCGATTTTCTTGCTTGTTTGATCGGCATTATTGCTTCTCAGTTTTCTCGCTTGATTTCTAGGTATTTTGGTTTGGTTGCTCGATACTTTTGTTGGGTCGCTCGGTTCTTGTTGTTTGCTTGATACTTTTTGCTTAGTTACTCGATACTTCTTGCTTGGTTGATTGTTTGGCCGCCGAGGTGTTATCTTTGAGTATCATTTCTCTACTATTTCAGATTTAACTTCAGGTTTAAGCAGTTGTGCTGTGATCTGGCCATTGCTTCTAGACCTGATTTTTTTTTTTTTTCTTTTTTTCTTTTTTTTCTTTTATGGATTGAACCTGAGATAAGGGTTTTTTTGTGAACTTTGATTCAGCTATTGTGCATTTGTGCTATTCAACTTTCGATTGAACACATAGGAATGAGTGTCATGTATGTAAATACCCCAATATTATTTGGTGGGTAGTCAAGTGTCAGGTACGCCATTTCAGTTGCTTGCTCGCCCTTTCCTTACAAATTAAGACACCTGCTCTTATGGCTTTTCTTTAATATTGATGCTTGCTATACATATGGTTGGAATTTTTGGCTTACCTTTATATGATCTTGAAAATTTTGCAACACCAAGACAAATATTTGGACATCTTCATGTTCTTTTTTTGAGCTTCATGATTTCGAATAACCAAAGGAAAGAAAGTGAAGAAGAGTGGGAAGATTAAGATGGGTACCCTTTAGTTTCTATGTATTTACATGTTTAACACCTAAGCTTGTTTAATTTTCACCTATGTTATCTTGCATATGCATGAAATGTTGTATATCACTTTTAAAAATGGTGGCATCCTTTCTATGCGACTTGAATGATTTAGGTGCTATGAATGTAAACGACTAAAGTTTGCGTTTGATATGTAAATGCATATGAATTGGGTAGTATGTATCTAAATGTATCTACTCTAAATTTATCACCATCATGTGATATGTCTTCTTATTTTTCTTAGTGAACCGTTGCCTTCAAAATCAAATACAACAAGTCAGCCACCAACTCATTAAACTGAACTCTAACTAAATTTCATTAATTTCATCAGGCTGACCACTATTTAAATTCCATTGTACTGCTTTTACTTGAGCTTAAACTTCTAACCTCAATCTCGGTATGTTAAGTTAGGGCTGATATGAATCCTCATTAGACTTGTTAATTTAATCCAATAAAATTATTAACCTTATTTTTCCTCCAGGATCTTCATAAAGGTCGCTCTGAATTTCTTTTTGGTTGAGGTCTCTCATATCACCGTACATCTATTTGGTCATCCTGTAGTTGGGAGAACATCAAGTAAACATTGCACTCAAATATTTATCACATAAAAACAACACTATTTAGTGAAATGCACCTTATCATGCATAATTGAAGTGACACGTATGTACAAATTGAAGTTTGGATGTTAAATATGTAAATACTAAGGAATTGAGTAGTATGTATGCAAATCTCCCTACTCTTATATATACATACTTTGTGGAATGTTAAGATTTGATTGACAACATTCAAAATGAAGTACTTTTATATGGATCAACGAGCTGGCTTATAAGGTGGAAGAGATTGGGGAAATAAGTGGTGATGCAAGAGATATATAGTGCTTAAATTGGGATAGTGAAATCATATTATATCTCTTAACCCGATGGCTTCTTGAGATCCCAGAATTGGTGATACTATTCATCATCATTGGGTAAGAAGTTGCCCTTACTTTCATAAGCTGCAGGTGTGGATGTGTTCGAACAATGGTCTAGATGCGGCCACGTTGTTGTGTATTACACGTCGGGCCATCCAAATCGTGTATTAGGCGGCGACCCATCCAGACCGTTATCCGAATGTGCGGTCGCCACACGTAATACTTGCTCCATGATTGGAGCTAGCTGAGAAAGCTGTAACGAGATTGTGGGGTAAAAAAATCTTTGAAACTCTTGTATATTTACTCTTTCCACTACACACTGATAAACTAATATCATTTTCTTTCCTCCAACCTCGCTTTATGCATTTCAAATCCTCTAAATCTTGTAAATCCTCCTAGTGCAATTTACTACATCCAAATTGAAGGCAAAATGGAGGAGAAATTGGATTAAAGATCATCTATGGTTTAAAGATGTCCTTTTTTTAATTTTGCAGGATTTTGCTTAAATCTCGTTTAAATCTTGGTCAAATTCTGCTACCATCAATCCCTAGAAGCTGAGCTCTCATCAAGGGAAAACATTGGGCATGCGTAGGAAGGCGAAGGTTGTGTTAGGCTGATCAATATGTGTTTGAGCTTTGAGTTTGGGATGAGGAGGAGTGTCTCCGACTAGGAATTTGGTTGGTGCTTCCATGGAGTTTGGCGGCGAAGGTTCTGAAATTGATTACTCTCATTAATGTCAATTTTGATGACCCCAACTTCCTCTTGTTGCTGGCTCGAGGGTGTTGCCTTCTCTAGTCCCCTTAAATCTGCTGTTATATGTATATTGTTATTTGCCAGAAATTCACTTTTGTAGATGGATATTTTAAAGTCTTTGTGTTGCACGAAGATCTAACACACACACACACATAAATAAAAAGGAGTGGGAGTATACACCATAACTTTTATTTGGAAAAACTCTAAAAAGTGAAATTGTGTCAGTTGGCCATAGAGGTCGTAGTTGGCGACTGTAATAGTGCGCGTTGGCCGCAAAAACCATAGTTTGTGACTAAAACAGTGTCAATTGGCCACAAATGTCATAGTTGAAATTTATAACAATAGTTGTTCACCACATAAATGTAGTTGGTGACTGCAATACTGTCACTTGGTCATATATGTCATAGTTTTAAGCTTTAATAGCATTAATTGGCCACATTGGTTGTAGTTTGTGATTGCAATAACATTAGTTGTCGTAGAGGCCGCCGTTGGAGGCTATAATAGTGTCAGTTGACCATAATGATCGTAGTTTTAAACTGTAATAGTAGTAGTTGACCATATAGTTCGTAGTTGGTGCGCATTGCATATAAGACAATTTGAGAAAATGTGTAGCCATATTAAAAGAAAAGGCAATTGGAATTGTTTCCTTTAATAAAGAGAAGTTGAATGGGCATCAAAAAATAAATGCGAATTCTTGATGAGCATTGCATAGAAGACATTGAAGAGGGACCAAAATACTTGTTGCTAAAAGAACAACAATTTTAAGAACCCCAATAACACATTTGGAAAGTGAAGGAGGCAAACTTGAAAGAATTATTTTTAAACCAAATGAATTTGTGTCATATGACAACAGGTTGGCCTTCACAAGCATAAAAGTAAGTAGCTAAATGTGAGAAAAAACATTTTAGGTCATAGAAAGGGTACTTTTGGGGATAAAAAGTTGCCAAATATTATTCCTGTTCGTTTCAGAAACCAAAGAGCTTGGGGGAATATAAAATAATTTGAACTGTTATGTGACAATTATTATAAATAAAACAAACATTTTAAGACATTATATTTATCTTAAGTTTTTAAGATGATAATGAAGATATTAAAAAAAAAAATCGAAATTCAAAATTATTTCAAGTAATTAGATATTGGAGGTAACTAAATAAAGCCAAGTTTGAGTATAATATTAAAGTAATTTAGTTTATTTTATTATATTTCTAATTTTTTTATTTAATTTTTTAATCTTCGAAGTAAATCTATATGCTTAAAGTCTCCAAATAGAAATATTAGATTTTATTTAATATAAAAATTAAATATTTGATGTGATAGCAAATTCTTATCAATATTATATTGCAAGTATTGATTTATTTGATTAATTTTGAACATGAGCCAATTTCAAACAAAATAAATTTCTAACCAGCTAAACACAGGTTATGCCCAAACTTGCTCAAGCTCGACTCATTTATAACCCTAATGGACACAATTAAAATAGTCATTTTTTTTAATTTTACTTTGAAATAATAAAATATTTAAAGTAGAATTTATTAAAATTATATTGTAAAATCAAATATATTAATACTTACAGTATCATACTGACTAGATTTTATTGTCGCATCAAATGCTTAAGTTTTTATATAAGATAAAATTGAATGTTCCTAGTTGAAGAACTTAAGTAGATAAATTTAATAAGAAAAATAAGAAATTAAATAAAAAAAATTAAAATAAGATGAAACAAAATTATCTTAATGATTATGTTCAGACATAACATTATTTAGTTACCTTGAACATCTCATTACTTCAAATATTTTTTAATTGTGATTTTTTTCTAGCTTCATTAACATTTTAAAATATTGAGATAGATAGATATAATAGCTTAAAATGTTTGGCTTATTTATAATAAATTATTTTATATGTATAGCATTTTAATTGTGTGAATTTCATTTAAAAGATATTCAAGACACAAATATTGTTTGTATATACATAATTTATTTTTATTTTAAAAAAGAGATGAGTAAAAAGTTACATGTCTTCATGTATTAACAACTATCACCTTTTTAACATGAATTTTATCTATATGATTCTTTTAAAATTTCAATAAGGTTATAAACATTCTATTCGTGTGGTTTTCATTTAAAAATTATTCATGCGTAATTTTTGTTATTTTAAAAAGGAGAATAAAAAAATTACATCATTTCATGCATTAACAACAATTATCATATTTTAACATTAAATTTCTCTTTTTTTCTTTTAAATTTTGAATAGGATTACAATTTTCTTCGAATATAATTTAAACATTTCCTGAATATATTGCATCAACTATGTTCAAAGATAGTTCGAAATAGCTTAAATATTGTTCAAATAGGGTTAAAATAGGATTTGGTTTATGTAGATACAACAAAGTGCACTATAGCTAGGGCCGTCAAAACGGCTCGTTCACAAACAACTCATGCTCAGCTTGTTAAGCAGTTTGTGTTCAACTCATAAACATATTTCACTTTCCGTGTAAATCAGTATGATTGTCGTGATTTTAATATAGAGACATTTAAATAAATACTATTGAATTTTATTTATTTATTTATTTATCTAATACCTAAACTTCAATATTTACATTCACAACACTTCAATCTTTAACATCACATCAAAATCACTACTTTACTAACTTGTTAAAAGTCAAATGCCCCTTTTTATGCATTTGTTTATAGCACCAAGGGTCAAAAATGTAAATATCAAATTCTTGGTGTTATATATGCAAATCCATAAGAATTTTGTGGTATATCTGTAAACTTTTCTTTAATCTATTCCACAAGTACTGCATTCTGAACATTAAAAATTTTAATAATGATATAAAGTTTTTGTAATTATTTTTATAACACCACATCGACTTATGGGAGTATATTGTTTTGGGAGCATTTACATGCATACCACCAATTCTTATATATTTGCATATCTAACACTTATACTTTGTTTTTTTGTATTTATACAACCCAAATCTTTCATATCACATGAAAATAGTAATATTTTAATCTTTAAAAATGACCTTTTTCATGTTTAGGTTAGGCAGCATATATGCAGAAAATGTAAATGCCAAACTTTGGGTGTTAAATATGTAAATACTTATGGATTGAGTATTATTTATGTAAATCTTTTTTTTAAGGACGAATTTGATGCAATTCAATGGTTGAATAGATCGCTTATCCGCCTTTTCTCTCGATCTAGGGATTTTCACAAAGATGACCCAGCTTCATATATCATAAATCCTAATTTTTCAATATTTCCGTAATTCTTGTTGATTTTAAATTAGTAAAAGCTCATATACATTTTACAATTTTACCAATATTGTTGCAATACTTGTTGTAGGTTTTCAACAATAGTCCCGACGAGACTGCATATTTCCATTTGTTGTAAGCTCATAATTACATTTTACAATTTTACCAATATTATTGCAATATTTGTTGTAGGTTTTCAACAATAGTCCTGACGAGACTGCATATTTCTGCATATTGCTGAATAGAGAAAGCATCACAAACTCTGTTATGATTCAACCCTCACTGATTTCATACTCTTTTAATGCTCATTCTCCCCCTTTGTTGGATGTAGCATCCATAGCTGCAGACCGCATTCTGTTGCTAGATGCATATTTCAGTGTGGTCATTTTTCACGGCAGGAAAATTGCCCAGTGGTGCAACATAGGCTACCAAAATCAGCCATAGCATCAGGTACTTGGTTTCCAGTTTCAATTAAATATCCTTGTAAAGAATCGGATGACCATTTTCCCACTTTTCTCCATAAAATAGTATTAATTCTATGCTTGCATATTTTTATTGTTTTTGTCTTGAAATATCTTTACACATGCCACTCAATTAGTTTCCAAAAAAAAAAAAAAAAAAATGTCAAGGCATCATCATATGTAAGCCATGATGCTGCTGATGTTCATCATCCGGTTTAATCATCAGGCACTGGGCCGCTAAAAGTATCCTCTGAAGCGGGTACCCTCCAAACTTCTAAATACAAGATTATACTGAAAACATATTAAAATAGAGCGCAAGGCAGGATTTTTGTAGCACTGAAGTTACGTTTTGAATGCCAGATTCTTAAAAAAATGCTGCAGCCTTACAACTACGAGCTTGGATTAGATTTTTCGCAGAAGAGTGTTACACTAGAGGATTGGCATGCAAAGAGAAAATTATAATTAGAAAACTCATAAGTAGCCATCTAAATCAAGAATTATTCTATTCAAACAAAAGGAAGATTTAGTTAAATACTACACAATTCTCATGAATTTACATTTCTAACACCTATGCTCCAATTTTTTACATATATGCCACCTTATTTGTGTATGAAAGGTATATTTCTCTTTTTAAAAATTAAAATAATGATATTTTTGATGTGATCTTATTATGAGTGGTATAAATGTAAAAAAGAATTTAGTGTTAGATATATAAATAGATAATAATCGTGTGGTTTGCTTGTAAAATAGTGTTTTTGTTATTTTTGTTTTTATCGTGAAAGATTGCTATCTTGTGTTGAAGTCCTATATTTATTTATTTATTTGGTATTTTTATATTTTCTTTCTCCCAATTGGATTTCTATTGTAGGTATCTGTACAATTATATAAGGATTTTACAGCCTTTCTTCTTTCTGGCGTTTGCACAGCTTTTGCAAGCCCCACATGATGACGTCCAAATGCTAATCAGATAGAGATTCCCAGTCCCATGATTGGTTGTTTGCGATCAGCATGACTCCTAGGTTTCACTATTTCTTAATATTTTATTTAGCATCACAATTTCTTTGTGTTCGAACGCTCTTATCATGCACATATTTTTTTTTTTGTAATTTTATTCTTGTAAGGGGATATTTACATACAAATCACTCAATTATCATGTATTTTAATATCTAAATGGTGGATTTAGTGTAAATCTATTTGGTATGCGCATAAATCTCTTTAATAAGCTGTTGATAAATAGCTGATTCGGTTAAGCTGTTTATCAGCAATTGATCCAGATAAGCTGGCTGGTTATTTAGTTTATGCTGTTGGAAAAAAATTGTTTTGCAGCTGATTTTGAATAAATGACCATTTTGCATGTATGCAGTAATGTTATTTACAACACAACTGTTATAGCTATGTATTTTATACTTGAGAAACAAAAAATCACTTCATATTAGTAAAATAAAATGATACACTTCACTTAACAATGAGTATCAAGATTGTTAGAAAAAAGAAAAATCTATTAATAATTATTTTAATGTATTTTTCACTTGTGATCTTTAAATCATTGGGGATAATGTAAAGTTTAATTGTAGGAGTGGCTAAGAGTTGCATTTGTTGTATTTATTTTATTTTCAACTTATTTCCTGATAGTTTTTATATTCCTCCATTTTTCTTTTAATTTCTACTTAGGTAATTACACTAGCCATATGATCAGGAAGAAAATCTATTTGATTCAATGACTTACACACGGAGAAATGCTGAGGAAGGTGCATTGTCATCTAGGAAAGATAAACTTGGGGACATAGGAAAGGAACAAAAGTTCACAGCTGTACTCTTCTAGGAAGCGATTCTCATCGATATCAGAGTCATCTTCCAAACCCTCAAACTCCTCAACAGTGCGCTCGTCGATCCATTCCTTAGATTTTTGGCGGAGCTCGGGATCTTTTGAAGGAGTGAAAGGCATTGGCTTGAAGATTTCTGGCTTTGTCGTGTGGTTTCTGAGCCGCCGTTGGATGTCATCCATTCAGTACTTGAGCCAGAGCATAGTAACTAGGGGTTGGGGGAGGAGAAAAGAGGCGAGGGGTCGGGGAGGAAGAAAATGGGAGCACGTAACTCCGAAAGGTAAGAATGCGGGCCGCAGGGTCAAGCCTGCGGTCGTGTAAATAATAAAACACGAACTACGTTTGTGGATAAACAGACGGAACACATGTAATAGATGCCTCAACCGCGTTTTAAAAAACGCAAACGCACCAATAAGCCGCCCCAAATGGGCTCTAAATCTTTAGAAAAAATGCTGGGAAACAAACAAAAGTTTAAATTGATTCTCTGGTCTTTAGTGGGTTGTTTTTCTTGTTGACTTTTGTTTTCTAGTGCATGGAATGAGTAACAGTATAATCATAGAGTACTTTTGACTCTAAAATTAATACTTATTTATCAAAAATACATTTAGAACCATTTTTGTTCTCTATTTTCTGATTTATGTATTGGAAGAACTTGAAATAAGTGCATTACATAATAGAGATCTTTTATTAACACAATACTTCAATTCAAATTTAAATGCCGAAAATATGATCATCAACTACCCAGTATTGGATGTCATCTATGGGTTTCTCAAAATGTAATTGATGTTTTATGCAAGACAGGTTTCTCTTAGATAACTCAGCACATGAGGTAGCTCCTGGTTCAGATGTCGTCTTTACTGATGATGCTAGCTTTCAAGTTTTCTGTGAGAGCATCTCCAGAAGCTTGTTGTGCAGTCTTGAACCATTTTTCCTTCCTCTCTATCATACCTTTTCCAGGCTTCAGTTAAGTGTTAGCTTACATATTCTGCCTCACTCTTATTTTATTTTATTTTATTTTAAAATTATTCCTTTTTTACATCGAATCAATAAGCTATATATTTATTTTTCTTAAAGAGAGGATATATATATATATATATATATATATATATATATATATATATATATATATATATATATATATATATATATATATATATATAAAAAGAGAGAGAATATATCTTTTTTTGTGTTTTTTTTTTGTGAGAGAGTATATATATATATATATATATATATATATATATATATATATATATATATATATATATATATATATATATATCCATAAAATGAGAGTAAATCATTCTATTGGTGTTTTTTTTTGCTGAGAGAATTTGGATATGGATATATCCGGAATGAAATTTATTGGAGGTAAATATTTTGTCATTAAATGTATTTTGAGTTGAATAGAGTATTCCTGATCAGCTAAGTTTTTTTTGCACTCATTTTGAAGGAAGGTAGAAAGTTCATTTTAATCAAATTTTATTCTCTATTTCGGTTGGGCCAATTCTAAAATTTTCATTTTTTTTAATGTCATTGGTTTTGAATCTTCTTTGATTATTGTGATAAATGATCAATGTGCAATTATCTATTTTGATCATATTATATTATATGTATAATGTGTGATTATTGTTGTATTTGGAACAATTTTCTATTTGCTTCGCATTTCAGATCGTCACCACAACTCCATTTGGAGAACTATTTTCTTATTGCTTTCTAAAAAAATATCTATGACACAAAACAACTTTTTTCAATCTAATCTATTATAATGCGTTGGTTATGAGAAAGTTGTTGCTTGATATTTTGAAAAATAATATATATATTTATATGCTCACCGCAGTTTTCTAAGTTGTTTTTTCTTGCACAATTTTGCAACCATCTTTTTAAAAAGCAGTCACCCTAAACAAACCCTCTGATGGGTTTTTAACTTGAGGTTTTTTTTAATGTTAGTTTAATCATATATTCTTTTAATAGGTGTTAAAATAAATTTTTGTGAGGATTAATTTATCCCATATTAAAAGAGCGGGGGAGCAATTAAAATGTCTCATTTAAACAATCAGGGTATTATTTTGTTATCGTAGAAAAAAGATAATCATATTGGATTAAGCCACCTAGGCTTCAAAATAAGCCCTCAAAATAATTTAAATTTGTTGGTAGCTTTGGGTGAAAGTGATTTTACATTGGTAGATATATATGTGGCCTTTTACTTTACACTGTAGATAGTCAGGGGATCATTTTGAGACTTTAATGAAAATTGCATTCAATATTTGAAAATTTGTGTTTTGCATTGGCAGATTGGAATTGACATTGAAGATTTTTAGTGCTCTTAACTTATTGTGCCAGCACTTTAAATAACAGATGAAAACCAACTTAAATTTTTGGAGGCAAGTTTAGTGCTTGTAATTCACTTTTGTCTGATTAAATACAGACTTGAATGATTTAGTTGTTTCTCCAGGAGAATTATGAGAGTCCAGATCCAGCTTGTGTTTGCGAAAACTAAATCCCTTTACAGTGATGTCAATCTCTAGGTTTACTTCATAACATTGCTGTAATTTGGATTTACCCCATAGGAAATTATACAAGTGCAGCAATATTTTCAGAACTTCATATATCATCACTAGGGGTGTAAACGAGCAGAGCTTGAGCAAACCCAGCTTCGGCTTGTTAAAAAATACAAATGTTCCTGTTCGGCTTGTTGGGGTAGCAAGTCAAACATGAGCTGTTGAGAACAAGGAACCGTTTTGATAGTCCTATTCGTACAACCGTGGGATATTAAATGGGTTTGAGATTTAAATCTTATTATTTATATTAAAATATTCATTTAAATAGAATTTAATATTATTTTATTTTTTTAATTAATAATTTTAATTTATCATAAATCTTTGTAGCCTTGTAGTTAATTAGATTATTTTAAAATAATACTCGACAATTAAAATAAAACACACACACACACATATATATATCTATATATATATATATAGATACATATATGTACATATATATATATATATATATATATATATATATATATATATATATATATATATATATATATAT
>NEWO01000610.1:313887-339357 GCA_003013225.1 Phalaenopsis aphrodite | reverse complement strand
GCTAATAGAGTTAAAAGTTGTCCTACTCTCAATATTACGACTTCATGTAAAATATCATTCTTCGTCGACTCATGGCTAGAAGGAACCTCACTTTATGAGAGATATGGTAATCAAATTTTTAAGTGGGTTAGTTGCTCTTCTAACTCTCAAATTTATGATATTATGAGGAACAATATTTGGCATCTTCTTATCACCCAAAGTACATCTGCTGAATTTATTTCTCTTATTCTAAATGTCCTGATAGTAAACTCTAATATAAATTGCTTATGTAGAGGAAAAATATTATTTCTCATATTTGGCTACTTTCTAATGTTTATGATGGCCAACCTGATTTAATGTGGCACAAATTCATTTGGTTTAATGGGAACTCTTTCAAGTTTGCTTCCTTCAATTGAAAAGCTGTTATTGGGGGTCTTAAAATTGTTGATATTTATTGAGTAGGAGCTATTTGGGTCCCTCTTCCATGTGTTCTATGTAATGCTGATCAGGAATCTCATCCATATCTATTTTTTGAATGCCAATTCACCTTCTCTTTATTAAAGAAAAGTATTCCCATTCACTCTTTTTTCCACAATGGGTGCACACTTTCCCAACATTTCGTTTATGTCGATTCAATTAACTGCAAAATATCCAGAAGGTTCTTTCTATTAGCTATGGTTGTCTCCTCTCTTTATGTTTGGCTTGAGAGAAATTTCAGAATATTTCTAAACTGCAAGAACTTATCTTAAATAAAATTCATTTTGCAATCAAATAAAATATCAAAAGATGGGAATTCTGAGAATATGTCCCCTCTCATATTAAAAATTTCTATATGTTCTTTAGATGAGTGTGGTTTTGACTATCTGGTTATCCCCCAATTTAATTTTGATTTTTTCATCCTCTTCTTGTGGAATATATTGATGCATTGGTTGGAGCTCGTTCAATTGCGATCACTGGCTGGTTTATTGTCTTTGTTGGCATTCACTCAACTTTGGTTTTTGTGGAGATTCATTCAGAAGCTGTCTTACTGACATCCTTGGGTTGAACTCATTATATTTTGGAAGAGAAATGATGGATATAACAACGTGGGCTCAATTGATTGCTTACTTATCTTTCTTTGGTCTGAAATTTAGTTTTGATGACCATTTTGGATATCTGCCCTTAGGGTCCACTTGGGGCAGCTGTAATGGTTTGAAGAAGTAGCAGTGAAGCTACTGCAGAAGAAACTTTTGTTCAAAAATACCAAGACATTACTCTTAGTCAAACAGAGGTTATACGACGGGGTTCACCTTAAGAGTCACCTGTGAGATTGATCATAATATTTTTCTCAGTAATTGATGTATTAAAAATTATTATGGGAGATGACACAAGTTCTAAAGAAAGATGAGAGAAATGCATAATATTAAAAATAATTCAAACATTCGAGTTCTTTTTAGTTTTCATTTAAAGAAAGATACTATTGGAATCACCTTTAAACAATCACAAGCATTACAAATAAAAAATTAAGATATTGTGAATGCTATGTCATTGTGTATACCCCATAAATGCTAGCACGTATCTCAAAAAGAACGAACGAGCAAGATGAAAGAACCTCCTTTCGAGGTAAGCAATCGATTGACGACTCAATGTTGAGCATGAAGTTGTGTCTCCAAACTCGGGATAAGTTCAAGCTTTGGAGATGATTCCTCGCTCGGTAGTGGAAAGACCTGTCGAAGTGAAGCGTAAATCATCTTGACAGAGAGTCTCATCAAATATCTCGCATAAGCTGCGACAAGATCCGCCTAAGACCTTGCAAAGTGGAGATTCGACTAAGGTGACAAACCGACCAGACAAGCGAAATGTCACAAAAAAGCCAACCGATCATGTTCGACCGACTGATCCCGTCTCTAGACTGAATGATCACCTCACAACTGATCGCTTTGGTCAACCGTGCCAAAGAACACCGAGCAAGATCGCCATGCGGTCGAACACCTTGACCGACCAATGTGTACTTCAGAAGACCGATCGCCTTTGTCAGCCGACTACAAGTCAGCTGACCAGTCAATTACCGTCAATCTTAAAACTCAAATTGTAATGCAAATATTCTATACAATTAATTAGAGTCTTAATGAAATTAAGAACGGTTTTCATAATCATTCTGTCATTTCTTTAATTTTACAAAATATACCTCTATAAGTACTTGGAAAAAAATACGAATAATGGGGACTTACCTCTCTTCGATTCTCACTACAAATGTTCCTGACTTATTAAACTCTCTCCCTCTCTTTCTTCTCTCCTTTAGTCGGCTCTAACTCTCGGGGCGTAATTTACAAAGGACAAATTAAGACCCAATACTTTGATTCAAATATCAAAATTAAGACTGCACGATATGAGAGAATAAGTTGGAATTTTTTATTAGTAGAGTATTTTACTTTGTTATAAAAAATAATTATTCTTCCTATGAAAGATGAAAGGGTTGTTCGTGGACAAACTCATTTTTGAGTTAAAGTCATGAAAAATTTACATTATTTTCAAGTAGAAATATTTTACACAGTTATTTGTATGCAATTTCAAGAGTTGAATAATCATTTTATAGAGACAAATACTGAATTATTTTTGTTGATATTATGTTTCAGTCCAACCAATTCAACGCATTTGATAAATTTGTTAATCTAGATGACATTTATATTAACTGATTTCTCTTCAATAGATGTAGTGCTTCTTAATAATCGATTGAAATCATATTATGGATATAAGATCTGATGCACAACTTTCATATTTAAAAGATATTTGAAGTGTATCAAAACGAATAATTCTTAACAAAAGATTATCGTATCGTCTTGTTTTTGAACTTTGGAAGTTGGTATTAGTCTCATCAGTTGTTATAACAATTGTTGAAAGATTTTTTTTTGTTATGACAATAATACAAAATTAACTAGAAAATAGAATTGGAGATTGATGGACGAGTGATTTTTTAGTGAGTTATATTGAGAAAGAAATATCAGATAGTACTGATAATGATACTGTTATTCAACATTTTTAAAAAATGAAGGGAAGACGTTAATTACATATTTTATTTATTTTCTAATAATTTTTTCTTAAAAAAACTGTCTATATTGGTCTCAAGCTCGAATGAAAAAGGTCGAGGGAATATTAAAAAATATATATTATGCCCCATTTTTAAGTATTTTCCGACTTTGCATCTATTGTAATTTATATTAAAAATAAAATAAAAATTGAATTTTAATTCTTTTAAAATTTATTAATTAATAGTTCTAAAATAAATTTGTTTATTAATTTTGGTTGATGTACATGTATTTTATTGAATATATAAAAATTTGAATACCGATATCTAAATTTTAATGTTTAGATCCTTGCATCTCACGAAAAATATCTCGAATATTAATATTTTTATGAATCTATTTTGATATTACACTAAAATATTTTTTAAAAAAATCCAGATATTGGTATTGTACATTTAAATACCGAAACATAAATTATTTTTTTAGTTTTATAGATTAATATCATTATTAATAGTATTTAAAAATAAAATGCATGTTTTTCAATTATAAAAGTATGAGATATTTACCTATCAAGACTAACTTCAATTTTTTAAAAAATATAGGTATTAGCAACACAATAGTTCTAAAATATTTTTAACTTGAATCCACAAAATGTCATAAATATGTTAGATAAAGATAAATATAACTTTTAGTTTTATAGATTAATATCATTATTAATAGTATTTAAAAATAAAATGCATGCTTTTCAATTATAAAAGCATGAGATATTTACCTATCAAGACTAACTTCAATTTTTTAAAAAATATAGGTATTAGCAAAGTTCTAAAATATTTTTAGCTTGAATCCGCAAAATGTCATAAATATGTTAGGTAAAGATAAATATAATTCTTATTTGTTCATCTTGTTAAATCTGGATTTTTTAAATGGATTTAGCTTGGAAAAAAAAATTGAAATAGATTTATGCCAAACACATCAAATGAATTTAATCTTAATTGAACCAAATTTATTTCAGATTTAAGAATATATAGATTTGAATGAATTTAGTCTTAATTGAACCATTTTTTTTTTGAATTTAATAATATTTAGATTTGATAATCTAGATTTAAGGGTTTACTAAGTAATGTATAACTTAAAGCCTAGTTGCAACCATACACCCCCTTTGATTTTTAGGTGGATTTTATGGGTTTAGTACACAAAAAAAAATTTTATGATAAAATACCAAACATAAGATGAGTTTAAATGAATTTAGTTTAAATCATACCAAATATCTTCTTGGATCTAACATCATCGAATTTTATAAATCCAGACTTACTGGATTTACTTGATATGCTTAACCTTAATGCTGGGTGCAACCAACCACAATTTTTTAATTTAAATCATTTTAATATGCTTTGGAGGGACAGTGCACTGCAGATACAGAGACTTTGCTGTTAGGGTCTTTATGTTATTGTTCTTCAAGCAACGTGTCGACGCACATGGTCATAATTTGCCAAACTATGCATGCATGCAAAGAAGAATTTATTTTTTTTAAGTTAGTAATGGTGGTATTTTTAATGTGGTGCTAATTTTATGATTGTTATAAATGGAAATAGGAAAGTTTAGGTTGTTAGATATGTGCACACATAAGAATTGTGTGGAATCTATGAATTTTTTTTTTACTAGATTTTCTTGTCCATGATGTTTTTTTTCTTTAGTTTTCTCTGCTATCAAACATTATATTACAATGTTGTTATTCATCAATTATGTGATTCCGCTTTTCTTCTATTGATGCAAGTTGGTTGATTTAATAACCATATCAACTCACACATCTTATTGCTGTGTGGAAGATGAATTTAGTCGTCATTTGCCTCGCTGAGAATGATGAAACACTCTGCTACAAAAAGAGTTTAGACAAACAATAATCTTAGAAAATGCGTTTCTCTGATGAATGTTGCTATAAATTATATATTATGCATATACCAGATTCTTTAGTTTTTGATCGATAGCAATACAAGGTGAATTTGGTTACATTTAGTTGATTGAGTAAGTCAAAAAAATAAAGATTACTTCTTTTAAATGTACAACTTAAAGATTTCTAATGCTGCTTTTCTCTCTCATGTGGCTTTTATGAGAAGCAACCCATTAGTGTTAGAAAAAGTGAGAAATTTCCCAGCTCTTTTTTGGAATTGCCTTAACAAGGCTAATTTAAATTATGAATTGACAAATCGTGGGAAGCTTTTGCTATTGTTTTTTTATGTTATTATTGATGTTGTTCTGAAGTTGTAATATTTATCCTAATAGACACCTCTTTTATCAAAATTTAACGATCTAGTTACCTTCTAATACTTTTTTGTTCTTTTCTTTATTGACTAAGTAGATCAATATCAATCCAGAGGTGAAGGTTAGAGCATTTAGGCAGAGCCTTGATGAAGAAATTGATTGAAGAATTTAGTGAATCACATCTTGGTCGGCTTACGATTGCATATGTTGGACGCAATATCTTTTACACTCTTGGTTCTCTCCCATTTACAACAAAAGATTTCGTGGTAGTTTTTTCAGATAAGGATAGGTAAGTGTTCCTTCATTCTTCTATATTACCAAATTGTTGTGCTTTTTCTCTTGTAATTAAAATGTCTTCTTTTACAAGCCATAGTGTACGGAGCTTCTCCTCCATCATATTTGAGTATTTTTATTATAAAAAGACATTCTGGTTGAAGAAAACTGTTAGGAGCGTGATAGACACATTTAATAAAGGTTTAACATGTGATTTAAAGTGTGTATTGGTTAACACAAAGAATTTGGTGCGTAAATTGATGTTTTCAAGTGGTGATCCATCTGCATCTTTGTACACAGCTATTCCCAATCTTATTCTCATGTTTATCATGCACCTAATAAATGTAGAAGTGTGTTACGGTCCTAATAATTTTTATTCCATTTTTGTGAGGATATTGGTATCTTCGAGTCTGCTTTTTTTTGCGTAATTTAATGTTTTAAATTTAATATCTTGTAACTTTTTACAGTCGGGAGAAGACATTCGACATTTCTATCAGTTTTGCAAAATCATTTGATCTGTATGCTCTTCAACAATTTTTGAATGGGGGGCAGAGGGAATGCCCTCATGATATCATGACTGCTTTGGATATTGTCCTCAGGGAGCCTTCCTCCAAAAAATATTGAAGCAATTCGAGCTATTTTTATGTTTCTTTTGATGCATTTTATGAAATAATTAAATTGTCTGGTTTTTTTCTTACAATTATGTTCCAATTTTAAGATCATTTTTTTCTCGTGAATTTGGGTCGAATGATATTGGCGAGGTTTACAATGTTGGAGGGGTTTTTTCCAAAGTCTTAGGCCAACCCAAATGGGTTTCTGCTTGAATGTTGGTAATGATTATTATTATTTTCTGTTTAGGATTTATTTAAACTCTTCTAAATGCTTGGTTTGTTTGAAATGTGAATAATGTTCCTGTGCAAAATATTTTGGCTCTTGTTTTATCCAAAATATTCCTGAGACATTCTTTCATATTTGAGTCATATGCTCTCATTTTTTTATCCAAATTGCACATGTTTTATCTCTTTTTGCTAATATCAAATCATATGTGAATAATGTTCCTGTGGAAAATATTTTGGCTTTATCTTAGTTATTTACTTTATGTCAGATTTATAACTCCTTTGAAACTTTCAAATACAAACGACATTGAAAGGAGTGTGAAATCACTCATTTACTAAATATGTGTAAACGCTATAAAATCACTGAGATTACATCACAGTTTGCTAACGAGTTAATGTATGTTGTTTTTTTAATGATTCTTTTATTGTATTTTGGCTCCTACAAAAATGTTACAAATTTTCATCCTATCGAGCTCTCTCTAATCAATAGTTTTCTTCAAGAGGTTTCATTTTGATGAACCAGAGAAAACTGAAATATCTATTGCACGTTACTTCAGAACAAAATACAATTATAATCTTATGTATGATTCACCAACTTGCCTTAAAACCGACAGTGATAGCAATCCAGTATACTTGCCAATTGAGGTTTTTCTAGTCAACAATATTAATAATTTTTTTTTCTTCAAATGCATTGATTTTAAGCCTAATCAATTTGTTGTTCAAGTTTGACCCTGCAACTCTCATTTTTAATAGGTATGAAAAATTGTGGATGGACAGAAAGATGTTAAGAAGTTAAATGCAAGACAAGTAAATAAAATATTAAATTAAAGTTGTAAGCGTCCGACTATTTGGGAGAAGAACATTTTGGAGGTTACATCTTGTGATTTTAAATGTGCTATAGAACTTTATTTTGTCTTTGCATTCTAGTTTCATTGGTGAGTTACTTCATTGATTCTACATTTTTCTATGGTGAAATCTTGATTGTTTTCGCGGCTGGTCAAGAAAAATAATTATAACAATGATATGTTTGCAAAAATCTTTGGTATCGGGGTTCAACCAAATCGTACTACAGTAGAAGCAGGAGTGCTAAGTTCTCTAAAAATAAGTTGTTACTCGGTCATTATTTTTATTTTTTCCTGATCAGTTCAATTAAAATTATAGAAGCATTTCTTAAATGTAGCTGAAGTATCAACATAGTTGTCTTGAGGAGTGTGAAACCAATGCTGGGAAATAGAATATGATTAAAAAGGTGAGTTTGGTCTACTAAATTTATGAAATTTAGCCCTCACCGTTCTCAAGTATTATGATATGAACTGTTAATCCTATGCTTTTGTATGATTGGCTTGATAAAAATATTGTTAAAAATGGGTTTAGATGAAGATTTCTCTATTTTGAAGGGGTATTTATCCTAGTACTAACTATATTTATAATTTTGGTTTTATATATTTGTTGTACCATTGTGATAGCTTTAAATGAATCCTTGTGCTTGTGCATTAAGTGTATAAAGGATGTACTATTGATACTTGAGCATGCATAAGTTTTTGTCTTCATAGTATGAATATCATTCGAGGTTTCTGCCATGATCTAGTTTCCATGACATCGGATTGGTTTTTAACTTTAATTCCTTTTACTTTGAATTTTCATTATACTCCGTCCTTCATGAGCCGCTCGTTGCCGTTTGAATGTAGGTTTTTCGTGAAAGCCTTGTGGACATTTCACGTTCTTCATCGCAAATAGAAAATGGCTTGAGGGAGTTGCACTACTAGCCTATTGAAACCTTGAAGTTTCGAAACTCAAAGCATTATGCAGCTTCAATAACTAATTATTGTTCTTCCAGAAACTAATGGTTCATATATTATTTTTCCAGTTTATAGTTTATTTGCTTTCTAATTCTTTCACTTTTAATTCTTAGATTTGTTTAATTTTCTATGTTGCTGCCTTGGTTTGATAGGCAGGATAAAAAAATGTGATACTGAAATTGGTTTTGTTAGTCAGTGCTGTGAGCCAAAGCACCTATAAGCAAAGTGAAAAAACAATACATTGAAAATTTAGCATTGAAAATTAATATTAATGTTTGTAATTATTTCTGTTATCTTTTGTGAGCATGTCATTTATATGTTGCTTTTGAACATTCTCTTTAATGCAATGAGTTAGTGACTGTAATAATGTTCTTGAAGATTCCATAACAAACCAAATCCCTTTGGTATCAGCTGCGACTACTATTATATTTTGAGTTGATGTGGCCAGTCCGACCTTAGGAGAAAACTTTTTATTCTCCATTGTTGCAGTTTGTTTCTCTCGTCTATGATAATGTTGGTGGCTTTCTAATCTTTGATTTTTATCGTTAATTTTGCTCTATGGATTATCTTCTTCCAGGTGTTGCTTTTATAGATTCGCCCTACCTAACGAAGTATGTGTCTTTTTTCTGCACAGCCACGAAGACAAGAAATTATATAGGATCTCTTCAAAACTATTTTGAATCCGAAAACGGACAACTCCCCCGGGGTAATGAAAATGTTAAGTGCAATAAACGTTGATTGGATAGCCTGAAATTTGAACATCTAACTTTATATATCAACATGGACCTGCTTCGAGCTTTCTATAGAGAGAAATCGAAAACGTGAACACATTATACTGTATAGGTTTGGTATATGTGATATTTTAAATTCATTGCTACACTTAAGGACGTCCATTGGTTAATTTGAGATGCTTTGATTGTTAAATGCAGGGATGATGTTAGTGAAAACCAATTTAATACTGTTTTTATTGGAAATGCACGCTATTGGAAAAGTTAGTTTAATTTTATTATAATTATAATGATTCTTTTAAAAAAATTATATTCCTTCCCTATATTCTTTTGAATAACTGATTTAAACAAACAATACTTGTAATAGACATGTGCCTTAATAAAAGAAAAATATGTTGCACGAGTTACATTTATAGTGGTTGTTTTCTGAGAACTCGAATATGGCTGATAAGAGCAGGGACATATTGCTAGATAATGTTCAATTTGATGACTCAAGTAATTAGTCTATGATGCAACTTCTCAACATATTTTGATTCTTAAGTATGGTAGTTGATAAAAGTATTTGCCATCCCAATGAGTTCGACTTTTATCTTTGCAATCATGCCAGTATCCGGATAGGTAAATTTTTATTGCGTAGAAACTCAAACTTGTAGCTGGCCGGAGTATTTGACTAAAATTCTCTTACCTCATAAGCAGGTTTTTACCCGAAAAATTGACAAATACCTACATGGTACAAGTTGCCATGTTCATGATCATGTTCTCTATGATCAAAACGATTTTTCCGTTAATCGGCTGCAGTCACTAACCAATAATTTATGCTACACGTAAGTTTATTAGATACTGGAAAGATTTACATAAATACTCAACTCAATTTCTATAAAATTACATATCTAACACCAAAATTTTAATTTTTAACTACAGACCTACCTGTACATAAAAAAAAATATATTGCAATTTTAAAAATTTGAATGGTGTTGGGTGTTGGTCATGTAAATAATTACATGAGAATTTTGTGTTATGCATGTAAATATCGCCATAGTGAGTAACATGTTCTATAGACTTACTAAATGTATTAAGATATTGTTTGTACATGTATGCTTGATGCACGCGTTCGGTATCTATAGGTAATTTTCATCGACTATATGAGCTTCCCTGCGTATGATTTTT
The DNA here is from genome assembly GCA_003013225.1 of Phalaenopsis aphrodite. Taxonomy (NCBI): domain Eukaryota; kingdom Viridiplantae; phylum Streptophyta; class Magnoliopsida; order Asparagales; family Orchidaceae; genus Phalaenopsis; species Phalaenopsis aphrodite. The sequence goes on along the minus strand of NEWO01000610.1, from coordinate 329,314 downwards.
TGTAATTTTAATAGGTTTTTATATTTTTTTTGCAGTTAATGCTATATATTATGCGCACTGTGCAACATTCCGAGTTCGATATTACTTGGAATTAGGGTCTGAATCTGTATCAACTCAAGTCAGTGGAGCAATACACAAGCGAACAATGATCATCTCTGCTATTCCAGCTATTAAGGAGAACGTCAGAGGTGTGACGTTTTACTATAAAATTATTTGCAGACCAAAATATTATAGCAGTGAGAAACAACAAACTCATTCTACCAAAATAATTTTGTAGTTTTTTTTGCATGACAAACTGTGAATGGTGTTGGTTTATTTGTTGAATTCATGACTGGTCCTTCGATATTTTTTTTTGTTTTACTGATTTTAATTTTAAATTGGAGTTTTTTTGAATTTTGCTTTTAAACAAACCTTCATAGCTGTAAAACGAGATCATTTTGCTAGGGTTTTACACCTAGTTAATTACTTTCTTCTCATTGGTCTATGTGTGCGTAAGTTTTGTTGCTGCTCATGTTCATTCGGGCCGGATCATTTGATTTTTATCTATTACTGACTTTTTATGTTGTTTTTTTGTTATCCATATTCAGTTCTTCAGTTTTCTTTACTTCTAAAATATTGTGTTATGATCAAAATGAGGTAATAAATTTATTGAATTACTACAAAATTAAATGTTATATATGATATGAAAAATCACTTTGATTTTGACAAATTGTCCTCACATATAAGATGAGATATTTTCAGTACTATAACATTTTCTTTCTACATATAAATAGACATAATAATTAAACTACACATAATAACCGTTCTTGCCGTTCATGCTCATTTGGGCCAGAAATTTTATTATATATATATATATATATATATATATTTATTATGACAAGAACGATTGTGTAACTTAATTATTATGTTTATTTTTATGTAGAAAAATTGGTTTCAGTGCTGAAAATTTCTCATCATCTTATTTGTAAGAACAATTTTTCAAAATCCAAAGGATTATCGATGTCATAAGTGATTTAATTTTGTAGTAGTTCGATATATTTATTTTCTCATTTTGATGAAAATAATTTTTTAGAAGTCCAGAAAACTGGAGAACTAGATATGGATGTAAAAAAAACAATCATAAAAAACCTATAATAGATGAAAAACAAATGATCGAATGAACGTGAGTAGCAACGATACTTACGCTTAGACGCATAGGCGGATGAGCCGAAAGCAATTGACTGAGTGTAAAACTCTAAGCACAATGGTCTGGTTTGATGGTTAAGAAGACTTGTTTGAAAGAAAAATTCAGAAAAACTCCAATTTAAAGTTAAAATCGGTAAAACAAAAGAAAAAATATTAAAATATTAGCCTGAATTCAACAAATAAACTAACAATACCATTCACAACTTATCATGCAATTAAAAACTAGAAAATTATTTTAGTAAAATGAGTTTGTTGTCCCTAACGTTCTGCTGAACAGCTGGAAGAGTAGAGATAGTCGCTACACGGTCACGCGTTGTTCCACCGACTTGAGCTGATCCATATTCAAACCCTACTATAAAATATCAGGCTCAAAAAGCTTCAAGGTGGGCATAATATACAGCAGGAACTGCAAAACAATAGAAAAATCTATTAAAAATTACAAAAAAATCAGATGTTGGTAAGCACATATAATCAATGACAATTACCTACAGTTATTGAACGCTTGCATTGATCATACTTATACAAACAATATGCTAATATTTTTAATTCAGTATATAAAATATGTTAATCTTTGGGACGAACTTTACATGCATAACTCAAAATTCTCATGTAAATTATTTTCAAGTATAACACCTAAAACATTTTAACTTTTAAAATTACACTATAAATTATGTATGTGCAGTTTGGTATGTAGTCAAAAATTAAAACCTTAGTGTCAGATATGTAATTTTATAGAAATTTAGTAGAGTGTATGTAAATCTTCATAGGATATAATAAACTTACGTGTAACATAAATTATTGGTTAACTACTGCAGCTAATCAGCAGAAAAGCCGTTTTGATATTAGAAAATATGATAATAAACAGAATGACTTATGCCCTACAAGTATTTGTCAGTTTTTCTAGTAAAAATTTTCTTGTGAAGTAAGCGAATTTTAGTCAAATACTCCGACCAGCTATAATTTTGAGTTTTTATGCAGTAGAACTTTGCATACCCGAATACCGACATTACTGTAAAGGTAGGAGTCAAACTCAGTGGAATGACAGATGCTTCTATCAACTGCTGTACCTAAGATTCAAAATATGTTGAGAAGATGCACCCTAAATTAATTACTTGAGCCATCAAATTGAACATTGTCTAGCAATATTTTCTCGCTCTTTTTAGTCATATTCATATTCTCAGGAAATAAACACGCATAGTGCCTCTTCTGCACCACTATAAATGTAATTCATGGAATGTAGTCTTCTTCTATTGAGTCACATGTCTATTATAAACATCGTTTGTTAGAATTAGTTATTTAAAATAATATAGGAAAGTAATATAATTTTTTTTAAGAGAATCATTATAATAATAGTAACATAAAACCAACTTTTTCAATTGATTCCATTTCCAACAAAAACACAGTGTTAAATTGGGTATCACCAACATCATTTCTGCATTTAACAATTAAATCTTCTCTGGTTAACCAATGATGTGTCTTTAGGTATAGCAATGAGTTTAAAATACCTTAATACCAAATGTATAAAATATAATGTGTTCCGATTTTCGATTTGCCTTCTTATGGAACGCTCGAAACAAGTCTATTTGATATATAAAGTTAGAAGTTGAAATTTCAGGCTATCCAGTCAATGTTTAATATACTTAACTTTATCATTCTCCAGGCGGAGTTACCTATCTTCGGATCTGGAGTAGGTTTGCAAAGATCCTCTATCATTTCTTTTCTATGTGGCTGTGCAACAAAAAAGCCACTGTACATCGTTAGACATGTTCAATTCATAGATGCAACCTCCTGGAAGAAGATAACACTTAAAGTAAAATTATCGGTAAAAATCAAATAATGGAAAACCACCAACATAATCAGAGACGAGAGAAACAAACTGCAACAATGAAGGGTAAAAAGTCTTCTCCTTGGGCTGAATGGGTCGCATCAGCTCCAAATATAATAGTAGACACAACTGATGTCAAAGGAATTTAGTTTTTGATAAAATCTCCAAGAGTAATATTACAATCACCAATCTGTTGCATTAAAGAGAATGTTCAAAGACAACAAAAATAACATGTTTGCAAAAGATAACCGAAAAATTTACAAACATTGACATTAATTTTCAAGGCTCAATTTTCAAAGTATTGTTTATTTGACTCAACTTGTACGTGCTTTGGCTGACAACACTGACTAATAAGACCATGCTTAATATCATATTTTTTTTATCGTACCTATTAAGCCAAGACCAAAACATAGACAACTAAATAAAATTTAGGAATTAAAAGTGAAAGCATTAGAAAACAATTAAACTATAAACTTAGAAAACATTATATGAACAATAATTAGCAATTGAAGCTTTCAATGCTTTGAGTTTAGCTGCTTCAAAACTTTAATAGACTGATTGCGAAATTCTCTCAAACAATTTTCTATTTGTAATATGAACGTGAAATGTTTACAACATTTTTATTAAAAATCAACATTTAAACGACAATGAGTAGCTCATGAAAGATGAAGTATAATCACAATTCAAGGTAAAACGAATTAAAAATAAAAACTATTGTGATGATGTTGCACATGGAAACTAGATCATGTAAGAAAATTCGAATGATATTCATATTATGAAAACAAAAGCTTATGCATGCCACAACATCAACAGAACCGCCGTTCTACACTTTATATATAATATTTATATGACAATATATTATACATATTTATATCTAATTGTAAAACACTGCATCTTATGTGTTGAAACGGTTTTGTGCCTCTTATTATATATGAATGGTGCAGCTTGAGTGCAACACTGTATATATTTTTTTAATTGATTTAAACAAGTCAATTTCGGGCCGAACATGAAGAAGAATATATAAATTTAGCAAACACAAGTACGTTCACTAGCAATTTCAAACACAATCAAATTTTGAACTAAATTACTTCAAAAAGAGTCAGTGTTCACATCAAATGCTTAAATTTTTATAAGATAAAACTGTATGTTTCTAGTTGAAGAACATTGATACATAAAATTACGATGAACATAAAATTACGATGAAAAATAAGAAAGTAAAAAAAAAAATAAAAACAATGAAAAAAAAAAATTATCTTAATGATTATGCTCAGACATAACTTTATTTAGTTACCTCCAACTTCTCAATTCTCAAAACGTTTTTTAATTGCAAGTTTTTTTTTTCTAGCTTCGTTATCATCTTAAAAGCTTGAGATAGATGGATAGATATGATGACTTAAAATGTTTGGTTTATTTGTAATAATTTCCTAGCATTCTAATTGTGTGAACTTCATTTAAAAAATATTCAAGCTACACACATTATACACATATGCACAATTTTTTGTTATTTAAAAAAAAGACAAGTTAAAAAGTCACATGAATTCATGCATTAACAACAATGACCACATTTTAACATGAAGTTTATCTATGCTTCTTTTAAAATTTGAGCATGATTACAAACATTCTAATTGTATGAATTTCATTTTAAATTTGTTCAACGCATACATATTGTACACATATGCATAATTTTTTGTTAATTTAAGAAAGAAAAGTAAAAAGTTACACCACTTCATACGTTAACAACAATTATCATATTTTTATCATGAACTTTCTCTATGATTCTTTGAAATTTCAACATTTGTTCTACAAGTTTACGTGCTTTGTCTTCCAAAATTGTTTTTGTTGTCGTTGAAATATTTCGCTTGTTTCAGCATGACTCTCACTAGTTAAAATTTTATCATTTGCAAAAGGCATGCACCAAGGCACGGTATTTTAAAAATTTTATGTCAAGCATTTCCATAATGAAGATAAAGAGATGCAAACTCATTGTTATTATTAAATGTTATTTAATTATAATTGGAAAATCTTTTGTCTATTCACAACTATTAATACCATCCATTGCTCACTAAATATTTTTTTAATTTCATTATGCTTTTGAAACACACGTTTAGACTTAATGTGCATCAAATAATTATTAGGGTACGTGATTATGTCTTTTCGAGGTAAATAGAAATCATATAATTTTTCTTTTTTTTGCATATGCTTTTCTCTTAATTATGCCATCAAAAAAATTTTTCTTTGACTTTACTGCATTATTAATCACCAATTTTTTTGGTAATTAAATTGGTAAATTTAGAGGTTCCATTGTTTTATAAAATCCATTGTTCTTTTATGGAAATTTGGAACAGGGAGTGTGGCCACTTTCAGATTCTGACAGAACTGGTTCAGCTGGTAATCCGTTGAGAAAAAAAAAAACTATATGAATCTATCAATTAATTTTAGGCGCAGAATCATATTTATATACCATATGAAATTTTAAACATTTCAGGAAGTACAAACGGAAGGGGACCCGTTTGGGGCATTTTGTCCATATTTGGTGTTAATGAGAACTTTGCATCACCAAATAAATCTCGTCCAATAAGTTTGTTATTGTTCCTTCTCACAATGTGGAACGTTCACTCTTTATGATCCATCTAAGACAGGTTAGTGTTCTATTGAGCTCAATGTTCACTCAAGTTTGGCAATTATATTACTTTCTTACATCTTCTAAACTGTGGTTTGCTACAATATAGCCTCCAGTCAGCTTGAAGCCTTCAGAAAATCAATTGGAGAAGGTGGCTTTGGAGGTTTCCATTACAAAATTATTACTGAAATCGTACTGCGATATTGTTAGGAAAAATATTGAAGATATTTTGCCGAAGGCAATTATGCACTTCCTGGTAATTTCTTTTACATTTTGATCATACAGAATAAGAATATTCTATCCCCTTGTCTGATAACTTATATTAATGATAGTTATAATTTCATTTATTGTTATTTTTGCTGCCTTGTGCTATGAGAATTAATTGCGATATATATTTTGATCTACTGCTTTCCAAGATGAAATTTGCATATTGGAAGTGTTTCACAATTATAGGCTGGGTGGAGCATGTATATTTGTAATGGATTTAGCTGATGTTTCTCCTAGTTTGATATTCTTCAAACTTTCCTGTTTTTTTGGAAGATTTACATGCATCCCACTAAATTCTTATTTACTTACCTAACACCTCAATTTCATAAGAATTTGGTGGTATGCATGTAAATGCCCCTTTCTTTTCAATTTATTGTTTGTGGATTGATTTGGTACTGACTATGACATGTAATATTAACAAGGAAAGTCGTCGCACCTTCTGGTTATTTCTTTTGGCGAATACCTTAGGCTACTCTTGTGTTTACTGTTTAATGAAAGTGGCTCGACAGAAAAGCTGTATATAAAATTGACTTTTTTTTCATTAGTTTGGGTGTTATTCACCTTGTCCATGTGTGAGTTGATGTTGTTTGAAGAGTTGCCAAAAGCGCATAAACTAACTTTCAAAACATTGGTTTGAATGGTAAATCTCTCTTCTTTTTAATGGGATCCTTGTATTGAATTTCATATAAATTGTAATGCATGTTTACTTCTATGAATGTTTTGTTACTATCTTCACTTTTGTTGATGCTAGTTGGTTATTTTTCACTAGTTTTATTTAAAAATTTTTATATATCTTATATATCCTATTCTCTGCAATTTTTTTTCTAATAATCAACAGTTTGTTCACTTATTCAGGTGAATCATACAAAAAGAGACTTACACAATGTTTTTATCAGGAAACTTTATATTTAATTGCCAAAATAATTTTTAATTATTAGTTTAATATTTTTATTCTTAAATTCATCATGATTTTGTTCTTTAATTATTAGACTAATTCTGTTTAAGTTAACTTCATTCAACGCCTGTTCTTTTAAGTTAGATAAAATCTTTTCGATGACATGCTTCGAGAACAGATGATATAACTGCCAATAGAAAAATGATAAGAAACACTTTGGGTTTTGCTGCAAACCTGCAAAATACTTCTATCTGACTGCAATTTATCAAAAATTAATTCTTGGGTTTATTTTAACTATATGATCCAATATCACTAAAAAATGAATATCTTTTTTAACTTGGATCGAGTTGAGTCATGAGCTGAAATTTTGGCTCAGTTGGATCTTCTGGCTTATTTTGAGCTATAAGCTACGATTGAATTAAACCAGCTCAAAATTTGCTTAGAATATAAGTACTATGTATGATTATATTTATGTATCTATACATACATGTTGAGCCAAAGATTTGTTTTAGATGAACAAAAATTAATTGAATGATTAATGTAAATTGCTTAATTTTATATTTTCTTGCTTTATTTTGATTTGAAACGCTCGAGGAACTGCCACTCGAGGCAGTCACTGCGTAGAAAGGGTTATTATCTTGATTCAGACTCAACCAACTTGCTCTAAATCCAAGGCCTATCTTCTTCATTTTTCCCAGCATCGAACGATTACAATTCAACCTACAAGGCTTTGTTGAAGATCCAAAGATTTAGGAGATAAACTCACTCTGGAGAATAGTTGCCTTCCCCGTACCTCGACTCTGATGCCGAGGGACCTGTTTCTTAACCTCTATTGGATGCTTAGGGACTTCTCCGAGGCAGCAAATAAACTTGTTCTATTATTGGAGATGACCTCCTATGACAGATTTTTTGTGTCACACCCACATTAAAATTGGTAGTTCCGAAGGATATTCTTTAATATCATTTTATATGCAAGAAGTATGACTAAGGGGTCCTTGTATATTACATGAAATCCGCATTGTTTTTTTTTGAAATATTTTTACACGTAATGAAATTGTAAAATGAGGTACTAGAATATATGAACATTTGTTAAAATTTTGATTGTCATCAAATGTAGAGTTTTGTTCGCTATCTAATGCCAAAATAATATATACTAAAAGGATTATAATGTTTTGAAAGTTGTTTATTGTGAATGAAGTTGCTATTCTCTCTTGTAAATCTGATAGTGATAGATTTAGTATTAGATTTGTAGGCTATGCTCTGTAAGTTGAGAAAAATTGATTTTTGATTGCTTATGAAAAATTAACATATCCCATATCATTATTAATATTTAACTGCACTCAAATGAAATAAGTTTTTTATAATTTTTTATTGTATATTTTGATATATAGTTTCCATTTTTTTTTTAGAATATTGATGCTTGTCCTATATATGTTTATATATATATATATATATATATATATATACACATACATACATACATATATGATATTATATTCACGTCGTTTATATCCCGTATAAGTACATTATAATTGAATTTCCATCGGAGCCTAAAGCCATAGATCACCAGACAACCACTTACGGTGGGCTACAAGAAATGTGCAGGGAAGAGGAATCCAATCAAATGCTGAAATTGCTGTTCTCATCTCCCGACTCTCCTTCGGAGGAATGGTATATATAAAAAAATAAAATAAAATATTATAAAAATCTCATTTCATTTGAGTGCAGTTAAATATTAATATTGATTTCAGGTATCATTTCATGCAAAATAAATATAAATATGTTTATTTTTCATAAGTAATAAAAAATCAAATTTTTTCAACTTACACAGCATACTACAAATCCAATATTAAATATATCACTTTACAAAAGTGAACTACAACTTTTTTCACAACAGAAAACTTTCAAAACATTATAGTTCTTTTAACATAAATTATTTTGGCATGAGATGACCAGTAAAACTTTCCATTTGATGACAATGAAAATTTCAATAAATATTTATATCTTATATTACCTCATTTTATAATTTCATTACGTGCAAAAATATTTAAAAAAATTAAATAATGTAGACCTCATGTAAATATACAAGGACCCCCTAGTCAACTTATTGACAAGTAAAATGACATAAAAAAATATCATTTGAATCTTTCAATTTTAAAATGTTCGTGACACAAAAAATCGGTCGTAGAAGCTCATCTCCAATAGCAGAACAAAACTTATTTGCTGCTTCAAGAAAACCCCCAATCATCCACTGTAGGATAAGAAACTGGTCCATTGGTGTTAAAGTCAGAGTACATGGAAGACACCTGTTCTCTAGAACAGGTTCATCTCCTCGATCTCTGCATCTTCGACAAAGCGGTGTAAGGTGAATTGTAATCGTTCAATGTTAAGTAGAACGAACAAGATAAGCCCTGGACTTTGGGCTAGTCAGCTGAGTCTGAATCAAGAGAATAACTCATTTTCACAGTGTCCGCCTCGGGTTGCAATTCCTCGAGCATCTGGGATCAAAATTAAGGAAGAAAATCTGATGATAAATAATCTATATTAATGATTCAATTGATTTTTATTTTTCCAAAACAAATTGTTGGCTCAACATATGTTCGAATAGATGCATAAATACAATTATACATAGTATTTATATTCTAAGCAGATTTCGAGTCAGTTCAATTCAACGAAGCTTAGCTTAAAATCAACCAAAATATCCGACTCAGTCAAAAATTTGGCTCATGACTAAATATAATCACAGGGTAAACAAGTTATTCATTTTTTATCAATATTGAATCATATGGTTAAAATAATATACCAAAACAATGATTTTTGGTAAATTGCCATCAGATAAAAGTGTTACCTTGTAGGTCTGTTGCGAACCCTAAGTGTTCCCCTTTTCTTTTTTCTTTTGGTAGCTATATCATCTTGTTCTCGAAGTATGTCTTCGAGAAATTTTTCTCTGGTTTAAAAGAACAGACTTTAAATGTGCTAAACTTAATTAGAATTAGTCTCAAATCATAAAAGCATAAAGAATAAAATTATGATGAATCGAAGATTAAATTTATTAAACTAGTAATTAAAGATTATTTTCACAATACCTATAAAGTTTCCTGATGAAAAAAATATTATGTAGCTCTATTTTGTATGATTCACCTGAACAAGTAGACAAACCGTTTGTTATTAGAAAAAAATTTGTAGAGAGCAAGATATATAAGACATAAAAAGTTCAAAATCAAACTGGTAAAAAATAACTATTCAACATCCCAAAAACTCAAGTTAGTTACACAACATTAATAGAAGTAAACTTGATCTCGATATTTTTTATATGTAAGGATTTATGAAGATGGCACAACTTGAAGATTTTAATTCTCGACAATGACACCAAAAACTTGATCCAAACAAAATAAATTTTTAATTATATTTTTAAATAGTAGGGATGCTACACAAGTATACATATTGTTATCAAGTAATATAAGACTTTCTGATTAAGCCCCGAATATCGATCCCACGGAGATCGAGATTAATCACGACGGCTTTCAAGAGAAGTTTTACTCTAGAATAACACACCCTAGCTTGCAAGGTTGATAAATGTTTGATTTTGATGATATCCTACAATTATCACTATAATAATACTTCTACTCCTAAGCTAAAATACTTAGTGAAAATCTGAAAGTGGGGTTTAATATATTAAATGTACTCTTCATACAATGAAATTAGTGACATGTGTAAAAGTAAAACAAATAGTGAAAGAAATTGTGACAAATAGGAGCAATTATGTTCTTTACGCTTACTAGAGATGCTATAAAGAATAATTGTTAATCTAGAGTTTGAATAGTTCTGAAGACGAGCTAGGCATAGAAGATACTAGCTGTCACTCTAGAGTTCTCTCTTATCCCTCAACTTGGAGGCTAACATCTCGCATCAAAACCTAAAATAATAGACCAAATTAGGGGGGCTTTAGCCTGTCATTCTGAATTTCTCTAATTCTACATCAATTAAATATTATTTATCTATTGATTTGCTCTTAACTATATTGGTCATATTCTCATCAATATAATCTCATGAGATTCTACCACAGTTGATTGAGACAACACCATCACGGATGTTACATGTTTTCACAACAGATTTTAACATGCAAGTTTATCAAGTTTACATGTAAATGAAGAACAAAGTAAAATCATCATAATATATTCTCACTCTACTCAATTATATATTCTACACATGCATACTTATTCATTATAAGAGGGAAGAGTAAAAAAAACTACTCATACACATAGAGAAGCAATAAGAACTTTTCATTGAACAAGACTTTAAAACCATACAAACAAAATACTAGATTCAAATCAAAATACAATGAAAATTCTTATCTTAGATGGAAATCAAACTCTCCTTGTATAGCAAAAGCAATCTCTTTACAATCAGCTCCAAGAATAAAGTTAAAAGAAAAGAAGAAATCTCTCGCTCTCTCTCTTTCTCTCTCACCTTGTCACCTCACTTGTGGCTCACGCCCAAGCCTTCTTCTTCTCTAAGTCTTCTTCTCCTCTTCTAATTAATTCAAGAGTCCAAGAGTTATTTTAAAACATTTCCAAGCATTTTTTTATAATTTCCTAAGAGATGCTTAAGTGTCTCTTAAAAAATGTCCAAATTCAATAAATAATCCAAATGATGCCTCAAGTGACTTTTTATAGCTTCATATAACCACCCTAAATTCGTCTAGAAAATCCTTTTTCGTTTTCAATGAATTCCCCAAGAGACACATGACACAACGCTTCGAAAATTGTCCGAATCCGATGTATATTCCAAAAGATATGTTGAAAACTGTCTCCGGCGCCTAAGCGCCGATTCTGGGGCGCTTAAGCTCCCTCTTCTGTCTGGTGGCGTCTAAGCACCATATTTGGGCGCTTAAGTGCCGAACAAAGGCACTTAAATGCATGGTTTCGATCCTCATTGCTCCGGTGTGCCCGATTTGCTCCGTTTTGGTCTATTTTTGTTCCTTTTGCTCCAATCACTCCAAATTCTTCAATTTGATGTACATACAACCAAAAATACAAAAAAACATACCTTTAAAGTGCAATATCATTTTAAAATGAAGCATGAAAAATAACATTTTTAGGCGTATCAGCAGAGAGTCCGACAGATTTCACGACTAATAATGATCAGGGTTTGATGGTATCTCTGGAGGACGACGTAGCTCGTGACATATGCCTTCTAGATTTTAATATTAATATCATCATAATTTTTATTATAATTTTAATAATTTTTTTATTTTTTTATCAATCTTGATACTTACTGTTAAGTGGACTCTGAATCTTATATTCTTACTGTTCTGAATTGATTTTCTGTTTCTCAAGTATCAAATATATTCTTGACATTTTTGTTTCAAACAACATTACTACACAGGGGCAGAATGATCATTTTTCCAGAACTAACTGCAAATCAGATGTTTTTAAACAGCATAAACCAAACAACGAACCAGCTTATCCTGATAAGTTGCCGATCAACAGTTTATCAGAATCTATTGCTTATCGATAGATTATTCAATAAGTTGCAACTGCCCCAAACAAACCCTGAGGAAAAGTTCTAGCCTACTAAGTGTCATTCGTAGCCTGGAATTTAAATTAGGTTAAAGTTTTGTTATCTAGTCCTACTGTATTGCAAACTAATCTAAAGTTTTAATTATGTAGAAATCCTACTTAAGCTTGTTGGATTAGTGATTATCAAGTTATAAAATTATCATTACTTGCAATGATATAAGTAGAGTGTAGAAAATAGAAAAGTGCAAATTGTATATATGGCTCGTGACAAATAGGAACAAATATCTTCTTTACCTTCTCCTGAGTGCATAAATAAAATTCTAGCCTACTTTTCTTACCTTTTAAGTCCCTCTTTTATCTTACGTTAGGCTAATATTTTCTTAATTACTTTTGTTATATTACTAAGATACTAATTTATAAACATTATATGATATTGTGCGATTAATTTTTTTCATGGACTCATCTTATTTGTATATGTGTGTATATGATGTTTCTCATTTTTACGATCTTAATTTTTAAATTTTCTTTTGACCATTACACTTTGTCATTCATTGGAGTGGCTTATTTGAGAACTCTGACTTCAATTTCACATAATTGAATAATGTATCATAAGACATAAATGAAAAGTTATACCACCAATATTATTTATTTAATATTTTATGACAGTCAAGTCAACTTTAAAATTGAGTTATTTAGATCGGTACCAACTCAAATCAGGTCGTAAGTCATTATGTTCGATTTTATTTATAATTCTATATAATTTTTATAAATGAAAAATACTTGAAGTTAATCTCGAAGGCACGCAATATTAATAGGAAAAGTCGTTGCACCTTTTGGTTATTTCTTTTGGCGAATACCATAACCTACTATTGTGTCTATTGTTTAATGAAAGTGGCTCGACAGAAAAGCTGTATCAAAGATTGACTTTTTTTTTCATTACTTTGGGTGTTATTCACCTTATCAATGTGTGAGTTGATGTTGTTTGAAGAGTTGTCAAAAGCGCATAAACTAACTTTTAAAACATTTGTTTGAAGAGCAAATCTCTCTTCTTTTTAATGAGATCCTTGTATTGAATTTCATATAAATTGTAATAGAAGTTTACTTCTATGAATTTTTTGTTACTATATTCAGTTTTGTTGATGCTTGTTGGTTATTTTTCACTAGTTTTATTTTAAAATTTTTATATATCTTATATATCTTATTTTATGCAATTTTTTTTTCTAATAACTAACAATTTGTCCACTTGCTCAGGTGAATCATACAAAAAGAGAGTTACACAATATTTTTATTAGAAAACTTTACATGTAATTGCCAAATCAAATTTTAATTATTAGTTTAATAAATTCATTCTTAGATTGATCATGATTTTGCTCTTTAATTATTAGATTAATTTTATTTCATATAAATTGTAATAGAAGTTTACTTCTATGAATTTTTTGTTACTATATTCAGTTTTGTTGATGCTTGTTGGTTATTTTTCACTAGTTTTATTTTATAATTTTTATATATCTTATATATTTTATTTTGTGAATTTTTTTTTTCTAATAACTAACAGTTTGTCCACTTGCTCAGGTGAATCATACAAAAAGAGAGTTACACAATATTTTTAGTAGAAAACTTTACATGTAATTGCCAAATCAAATTTTAATTTTTAGTTTAATAAATTCATTCTTAGATTGATCATGATTTTGCTCTTTAATTATTAGACTAATTTTATTTAAGTTAAGCTCATTCAACGTTTGTTCTTTTAAGCCAGAGAAATCTTTTCGTTGACATGTTTCAAGAACAGATGATATAATTGCCAAGAAAAAAAGGAAAAGGGAAACACTCAGGGTTCTGCGACAGACCAACAAGGTAACACTTTTATCTGACTGCAATTTATCAGAAATTATTGCTAAGGTTTATTATTTTAACCATATGATCCAATATTACTAAAAAATGAATCTCTTTTTTAACTTTGATCGAGTTGAGTCATGAGCTAAAATTTTGGTTCAGTTGCGATTGAATTAAACCACTAAAAATCTATTTAGAATATAAACACTGTGTATAATTATATTTATGCATATAAACACACATATGTTGAGCCAATGATTCGTTTTAGAAGAATAAAGATCAATTGAATCATAAAAATAAATTGCTTAATATTATATTTTCTTGCATTATTTTGATCCCAGACGCTCGAGGAACTGTCACTCGAGGCAAACACTGTGGAGAAAGATTATTCTCTTGATTCAGATTCAACAGACTTGCTCTAAGTCCAGAGACTATCTTCTTCATTTTTCCCGGCATCGAACGATTACAATTTACCCTGCAAGGCTTTGCCAAATATTCAAAGATCAAGGAGATTAACCCACTCTGGAGAATAGTTGCCTTCCCCGTACCTCGGCTATGATGCCAAGGGACCCGTTTCTTATCCTTTAGTGGATGCTTAAGGGCTTTCCTGAGGCAACAAATAAGCTTGTTTTATTCTTGGAGATAACCTCGTAAGACAAATTTTTTGTGTCACACCCACATTAAATTTGGAAGTTTCGAAGGATATTTTTTAATATCATTTTATATGCAAGAAGTATGGCTTGAGGGTCCTTGTATATTACATAAAGTCCACATTATTTTTTTTAAGTATTTTTACACGCAATGAAATTGTAAAATAAAGTACTGGAATATATGAACATTTACTGAAATTTTCATTGTTATCAAATGGAGTGTTTTGCTAGTTATTTAATGCCAAAATAATATATACGAAAAGAACTGCAATGTTTTGAAGGTTCTTTATTGTGAATAAAGTTGCTATTCTCTTTTGTAAATCTGATAGCGATAGATTTAATATTAGATTTGTAGTATATGCTTTGTACGCTGAGAATATTTGATTTTTAATTGATTTTGAAAAATTAAGATATCTGAAATCATTATTAATATATAACTGCACTCAAATGAAATAAGATTTTTATAATTTTTTATTTTATTTTTTGATTTATAATTTCTACTTTTTTTTAGAATATTGATGCTTATTATATATATGTTCGTATATATATATATATATATATATATATATATATATATATATATATATATATATATATATATATATATATATATATATATATATATATATA
>NEWO01000610.1:259436-293495 GCA_003013225.1 Phalaenopsis aphrodite | reverse complement strand
GGTCATCTGATTTGACATTATAACCAAATGACCTAGAAAACTTGAACTCTGTTATAACGAGGAGCTTGGAACTTACATGGTGGGCAGCCTGACCATCTTCAACAACAAGAGGATTTACACTAATACATCCTTAGCTTTAAACAACAAAGCTATAGGAATTCGAGGTTGTTTGCTAAATGCAACATAAATCCTCAAACACATCTTTTAGGCCTTTTGTACAACCATAGTGTACAATATAAGCCCTAAACTTGCCTTAGGATTCCGAGGTAGTCGTTTGTCATGACTTAAATCCTCATATCTTCAAGGTTATTTGTGCTGATTGCCTCACACAAATATAAATCCTAATAAAAATTGCAGGATGAAATAGCTCAATAATTTTTCCTAAATTGAAACCAAATAATAGGATAGCTTGGAAGTCATCGAAGTTTTCCTTCGAATCTATGACATCCCCTAGTATCTCCTCCTTTGGATTCCAAAACAAAATGTTCCAAATTTGAACCAATCCCTTTTATATTTCTCCATCCAATATCTTTGAAATATCCTTACCATTTGAATTCTTTGAAGGTAATTTTTCTTGATGTTATTGGGAGTGTTCTTAAGTAACTTCTGTTACCTAAGATGTAATTAACTATAGGGGCTTGCCCTTATAGGAAGCTTTTCCCGAACTCAGCATAATATAAATCCTGTTTAATTTCTTATATTAAATAGGGGAACTTGTCGGCCAATACATTAGTTTCGTAGATCAAACGGATGTTATAACTTTCTCTAGTTTATTTGATCGAGCCTCACCCTTAATTCTTGTGTTCATCCTTAGAGATAGATACAAGATTTGAGGTAAAGCACTCTTTCATCTAAACTATGAAAATTATGGGGTCAGTTTGACTTCATCTTTTTCAAAACTAAATTTTTTTTAACGTCCTTCCGAAGCGGGCAACGAGAATTCAATTCCGATGACCGACAGCTTCTTACGGGCAAACCCTACACCAAAAATTAGTGCCGACAGCTTCTGGAGCAGCCCCAGAAAGCTGCTGCGGGGAAGCAACAGCGGGGAAGCTAGCATCTTGTTTGGTGCAGCTGTGTGAAAATAGTTGTGGGTTAATTATTTTTGAAAAAATGATCATATTACCCCTGTTTATTTAAACTGTTCATAAATTTATATATTTTTATATTAAATTGATTAATATATGTGAATATATAAAACTAACTATAATTATGGTGTAAATTTAAGTATTTAGTATATATATATATATATATATATATATATATATATATATATATATATATATATATATATATTATGATTTTGAGTAAGAAATTTAAATATATATTATATGATCTTGAATTGTAATCAATTTGTATTGCATTTAAAGGATGTCAGGTTATGCTAATTCTCTCTTTTGAATTATTCAAAAGTTGATATAACTTAGGACATTTACATAAATACCACATATTTATTGTCTCAACATATTAAACACCTAAACTTTTATATTTTCTTGGATAACACTCAATTTTTTAACATCATATAAGTCATTGTAATCAAAATTGCTTCCAACTAAATACAGATAAATGCTCCAAATTGCTAATTATCCGCAAATATACTATTATATGTTAAATCTGTAAAATAATCTTCCATAACCATTTATAAAAACATTTTAAGCCTTAATAAAATAATTTATTATATCACCAGGGCACATAAAGTAAAAACTAGTACCAAACACTCATAAGTTACAATTGTTTTGTCTTTCTAACAAATTACAAATCAATTACATATTAACCATCGTATTAGTCATATGTTCTCGAATGACCGTCATTTCAGTTGCACATTCCCCTTCTTCAGTGCAAATGGGCGATTGTTCGCTGTCATCTCGTAACATAGAACTACCAATTTGGTTTTCAAATGTGTCTTCAACTACTTCCTGTTGATTTGCTTCAGTATTGAGGAAATCAACGTCATATCGAGACGGGTGTCGCCTAATATAATTGTGTATTGTCATCGTCGCTATCACAATCTGAACCTGTTTTGGAACGGGTAAGGAGACATATCACGTAAGATCACCCATTTTTTTTCCACACCAAATGTCCGCTCGATGACGCCTCGCAAAGAGGAATGTCTTTTGTTGAGCACCTCCTTTCTGTTTCGTGTAACATTACTTGCACGTTCAAAATCAGGTGTATGATATATGGTATCAGGATATGGTTTGAGATACCCTCGCTGCAACGGATAACCGACATCCACCAAATAATACTTTCTTGTAAGGTGTTGAACCTTCAGTTTCACATTTAAAAAATTACAATAAATATTTCTTGACGCAACATACCCTGAGGAGGATGGGGAAAGCTATAATGCGAATTTCGTGTTGCAATCTTGAAAATTCTGCTGTCATGTGCACTACCCTGCCAACCAGACATGATAAATGTGAAACACATATTAAAGTCGTAAACTGCCTTGACATTTTAGATTGGGGTTCCACTACGTTCGATAAATACAACTTTCTCATCATTTGAAACTCGTGCATCAACATGTTTTCCATCTATCGCACCGATGCAATCCTAAACATGTAGCTTTAGTAATTAATTAATTAATGTCCTGCAGTCATGTTAAATTTCATTAATATAAGATTAAATCAGTATCTTAAAGAATGACATGTAGCGTCGATTGTGGCGAATCTCTGTAGGAGTTTGTGAAAACGTTGGATCTGTTGGCTTTATGACTTGTTTGGCGAAACTCACCAAAGCACTCAAACCTACTGAAAAGTACCTGCTAATTGTCTCTGATGAGTGCTGGAAGCGTTCCCTCGCACCACGCATTGTCTCGTTTTGTGATAATATATAAAGAGTAATCGCCAAGACCTCACGGTCAGTCATTCTCATAGACTCATGGAGGCCATGAGATCCAATGAGTTCTGCTAAAAGATCTGTAAAAACCTCTTGTGTCATGCGGAACATGTTGTGAAATCTTATGGGATGCCCGACAAGAATTTCCGCAATCCATTTGTCTCTAAAATGTGATGATGTGTAATAGGAAGAACAGTCGATATATGTATTGTAGTACTCTACGAGCAAGTTGATAGCTGTGTTTCTTCTTCTACGACGTATTTGGTTTGGGTCCATAATGATTTATACTGGACACATTTTGACAAAGAAAACTAAATTATTAAACTAATCATCACTAGGAAAAGAACTATATTATTTAACCTGTGATAAGTAATAACACAAACATTCAGTGTAGATCAGAGTTATGGACTTCTAAGGAACTTTTATCAATGAATCAGATTTTCGCAGTTTTCATAAAGACAGTTATATGTAAAAAACAAATTAAACTGAAAAGTTTCAATCAACAACAGTTCAAATAACCATGTTTTCTCATAAACTGTTCAAATAAGCACATAACAAATGCTAAAAAACTCCATTCAAATTTTCCTGCGCTCATAAAAATGTCGTAGATACAACACCCTTCACTCTTTGACAATTGCTGTGAAAAAATCTCTCTGCACCGAATCTTGAAGCAGCTCAACAACAAAGTAGTAAAACTCATCATCCTTTGCAATACTCGGATCCTGCTCTAAAATTGCCACAACCTCGTTAATTGACGTTTTTTGCACTTTATGAGGGGGCATCGTTAAAGGAATCCATCAGACATGATATCTGGTTTCTGATAGAAGCAGCTCCAACCTTTTTTTTTACTCTCGAACCTAGATCACTTCGTTGATTGAATCTTAGTGGGACATGGACTTGGGAATTGAGGTGAATCATCTGATAAGCTGACAACAACATTGTCCTGTGTTTCACCAAATCCTATCTCCCTCGGAGCGCATGGATATTTCCCTGTGGCGAAGACACCCCGAACATCAGGTCTAACTTCTCCAAATCGAGTTCAATTCCATAAGTTTTATACATTTTCGCTACGGGCACCATCTGGAAAAAAACCTAAATCAGTTCAGTAAATCTTGAAAGAGAAAGATGTTATGCAAATTATAAAAAATTAAATTTATTAACCGCGAGTCTTTCTGCCCACCACTCTTCCGAAGCATCAATGGTTCGCTTTACCGGATCCCAACCCAAACCAGTTGAACCATGCTTTAAATCCTTTCAAAATTTTCAATCTTTTTTTAGTTGATCCTATTTGTTTTTCATTTGTTGCCTGTCGTACTCTCGTCCCGTGGAGTCTTAAAAATTTTTAATGATATTCTGCCAACCTTCTTTATTGAAAAACGTTGTTGGTCTATTGTCCATATCTATTTCTTTTATACAAATGTCGCAAAACAACATTTTGATTTCTTTTTCCCAGAGTGCTAGTGAACCATGTTCTTTAGCCTTACCAACCATGTTAATACTATGATAAAGCAAAGAAATGAAACACAACAATGACATAATTTAGAAGTTATAACATGAAACATTTATGGGTGTTGCATCATATTCAATAAAAACAAAAAAATTAAGGAAGCATAAAAATGAAAAAAAAGACACAAAATTTAACATGGTTCGTTCAACATGACCTACATCCACGACAAAGGGGGCCAACAACTTTATTATAACACCAAAGAGGAAGATACAAAGCTTTGATTCATACGTTACTCCTTCCTAGAAGCATAAAAAAACCAACAATATATAGAAACCAAATGCTGCCATGATGGATCCCATCCCAGGAATCTGGCATAATAGAAGCCTGATACATTACTCTCATAATGATTCATACATTACTCCCTCCCAGAAGCATAATACATTACTCCCTCCCCCCTTCGAAACTGGCTGCATATAGGAATCTGGCATAATAGAAAAAACCAGCAACATATCCAATAAATAGGTAACCCGAAGCAAAAAAAAATTGTTGCGAGGATCAATGCCAGCTTGCCAAGTACTGGAGCAATGCAAAACAAGTTAAGTGTAAAGATAACATAAAAATAATAATATAACAATTGCTTACAGGACCATGCCAAGTTACCAAGTGCTGTCATGATGGATTATGGAAAATATTTGCGTACATAAGATGTACGCAGCGCTGCGTACATCATGAGTTATTCAGGAGTTACAAGAGATTTATATTTAGGTTATACCCCGCTGTAACCTCTGTGTAATTTCGTTGAAACTCCCGTGTAACTTATTTGTACGAAACTCATTTGTAGGTTATAGGAAGGTTACAGGGAGGTTACATAGGGGTATAACCACCCCGATATAACCTCCTTGTACCCCCTGAATAACCCCTGGACGTACGCAGCGCTGCGTACGTCTTATGTACGCAAATATTTTCCATGGATTACACATGTTTTCTACAACTCAATTATGATCTATCAAACAATGAAATTAGTTTCCAACTGTAGAACGTTAGAGAAACTATTTCTATCTTTAAAGACCTCTTTAAAAAATACCTAAACATTATTCTTCCCTTTCCCTAAGCCATCTAGGATGCAATTTAATTTTCAAGATTGGTGACTACTAAACATTCATGCTAAGAGATTACCATACTTCCAGTCATACATTATAAGGCGACACCAATTCTTCGTATCTATAAATAAAAAGAAAAAAAATTGTTTCACCAAACTGATAGCATGGCTTTACCTCAGCAATAGAGATTGACCAAATAGTTAAAGAAATACTATAAGGCAATTCCCCTAGTTAGACACATGACTGCACTTATTATACACAACAATGAACTTCTATATTTAATTCGCAAAAGTGCCCAAAAACTTCACTTAAGTTCAATAAAGATATATTAGTATTTCATTCACCAGTAGAATTGATGCAGTAGAATATTGGAAGGAGGAATAAATGATGATAAACTCTTATAGAAGATATGGCATACAAGCCTCGTGAAGTAGGCACGTGAAAAAGTGTTTCAAACATAATCCATAATCCATGAAAAAGTGTTTCAACAAATCCATGAATTTCAATTCTCTTACAACAATTCAATGCATTGCAACCAGACATCATCTTATAACTAGAACAAAAAAAATAATAGTATCATATTTTCCATCAACAGGTAATGTAACAAAGCAATGAATATTTTCCAAAGGCAACATTGAAAACTGAAATCGTTAATCCTCATCATTTTTTATATGAAATAAAGCAATTCAACGCTCATTCTGAAAGTAAGCTTGAATATTCTTTTTTGAATGGTACTTCCAAATGCTCAACAGGTGCTTGCAAATCTTCCATAAACAGGTAATGAAACAGAGTTCATTTTGGGTAAGAGTAAAAAAAAAATTAATAGGTGCTTCCAAATCTTCCATTAGCATATAATGAAACAAGTGCTTGCAAATCTTCAACCACAAAACAATGTAATGAAACACTGCATACATGCATATATGGGTGCAAGATCTGCAACTTGGATGAACAATGCCAATTTGATCCCAAATCTAAGGGTTGATTTCAGGTAAGAGAAAAGTGAAGAATTTTTTCGTGTTCTAAAATTTCAAGCCAAACCAAACTTTGTGAAGCTATACATCCACCACAGGAAATGAGGAAAAAATAAAAATGGCAGAAACATGAAAGAAATGAGGAGGAGAAAACATCAGGAGCCGCAAAAATGCCAATCTTCCATTAACAGGTGCTTGCAAATCTTCAACCACAAAACAATCTAATGAAACACTATATACATGCATATATGGGTGCAAGATGTGCAACTTGGATAAACAATGCCAATTTGATCCCAAATCTAAAGGTTCAATTCAGGTAAGAGTAAAATGAAGTAATTTTTTGTGTGCCAAAATATCTAGCTAAAGCCATACTTTGTTAAGCTACAAAAAATTGCAGAAACAAGAAAGAAATGAGGAGAAAACATCAGGAGCCGCAAAAACGCACATCCTTCCTCAGATATGCAAATACAAGAAGAAAATAACTTGTCTTACCTGAGCTCTGTCGATCGAGGGACGATGAAAGAAAAGGAGAAGGGAACGGGAGGGAAGCAGCGGGGAAGCACCTAGGGTAGAGGCGAGAAAATTAGGGGTAAAGGGTAAAAATCTTGGGCCCGCGGCCTGCTTTCGCTCTGCTTCCGCGGAATTAATTCCCTGATTTTTCTCTCTTTTGTGTTTGCTTCTTCTTCATCTCAGGCAAAATTTTCCGAGTACGAGCGAAAGAGTTTCGGGCAGCTAATCTCCTCCATAGAAGCTCAGCCAGTCAAACAAGTTCAGGAGGTACTTAAGTCTTTCCTGCATAAGTTCTATTATAAAAGACAAGTAGAGTTTCTGCATGCCTCCATGTTAAGGATAGTAATGTTATAGCCACGCAAGAACATTTCACTTTATTCTTTTTTGTGTTTTATTTGTACCAATATGCTATTTTATACTGTTTGATTTTTGGACAAAACCTGCATTATGTATTTGATTTTCTTCCAGTTGAATTTTCAGTTCAGAGTTGGTTTGTTTTTCTTTTCATAAATTTAATGAATTTTCTTTCTAACATTGGTTTCAGGTTGTATCTGAAAAAAAATTAGTTATGATGGCTATAAAATCCTTATATATATTTTGACATATATGCATTATTTGTATATGTAATCAATTAAAATTTGGCGCAATTAAGTACAGACCATCAACAACTTGCTATTTACAAGTCAACCATCCTCTTTCATCCATTTTTCATATTCTCACTCAAATTTTAAAATTCGTGATAAAACCCAATTCAAAATTTTAAATTCTCAATCTGTAAGTACGTCGGTTTGGCAGTTCGAAAAAAACATCTTGGTGGAAAATTTGTAAAAATCAATGTTTCATGTGGTCTCTATGTAAAGAGAAGTTATCTATAACGATATCTGATATTAATCACGTAAATCTACCTATTTTATTTTTTATTCATCAATAATAAATATGTTTTATCATAATTTTGAAGATTATAATAATTTAAAAAGATATTTATGTAAAGTTTTGATAAAATATAAAAATATTTTCGACTTCCTCTTCTTAATGGAAAACATAAAAAAATCTAAAAATGTTTATACATGAAAATATAGCTGTCTTTTACTGGCAGAGATAATTTTATCATCTGATTAAACCAATAACGTCAATCACTTGCTAGAAAATCACTCACTGGTAGAGATATATATATGTGGCCGTTTACTTAAGTTTTATTAATCAATTTGGACTGAAAAATTGGCGTTATTTCTTATTATTTTTCGCATTTTTAATTGTATGCGTAACTAAATTATTTTGTAAGTATATTTTATTAATTTTGATCGAAGCTTTAGAGCTGACTAAATTGTGTTATGATTTGAGCATTCAGGTGGCTGGGAAAAGTATTGCATATCTTTACTACCAATGTGGAATGAGAGAGCTCAAGAAATTTAAGCGAAAAAAATTGAGGGATTTCATCCAGGTAATTGAAATATATCAAAATTGCAAAAATATACCCATACCATATTAACAGATCCAACTAGAAGCTACCATGCAATGATTTTATTCTTAAAATTGTCAAGTCCCAATGCAACATTTGAATATTGTCATAACTATCCAGTCGGCTTGGATAAATTTAGTTCGGCTCATCATTCGTCATGTTCAATTTTGATCGGGCTTGAAATTTGAATGAACTTGCTCAAATTGATATATTTGGTTCAATTTTAGATTAGTATCTGCCTGATTTTTGATAAAACCCAAGTCATATTTTTAATTTTTATTAAATCCTAATTGCATTGGTTCAGTAATTCAAAATATAACCTGGGTGCTTGATTTGTAAATAACAATGCTTAGGGTACTTTTTCTGTAATCATCCCCTTTTTTTTCATTCTAATGACTGACTTGGAATATATATATATATATATATATATATATATATATATATATATATATATATATATATATATATATCTTCTTAAGTTTTTTTTTTTGGACCAATCATTTACATACTATTTACATAGAAATGGTTTACTTGATGTGTAAAGCAAAATTTTTTTTTGGGTAATTTACAACTCTAATCCCATTTTAACCAAGTGGTGATTTCACGACTATGGTTCCCTTTGGTCTATTAAGAGAAAAAGTTCTTCCGTTTTCTGAAAAAAAATATGGTAAAGACCGCTAATAGAGTTAAAAGTTGTCGTACTCTCAATATTACGACTTCAGGTAAAATATCATTCTTCATTGACTCATGGCTAGAAGGAACCTCACTATATGAGAGATATGGCAAGCGGAATGAGCACAAAAACAACCAACCGATCATGTTTGACCGATTGACCCTGTTTCTGGACTGAACGATCACTTCACAACCGATCGCTCTGGCCAATCGTGCCAAAGAACACCGAGTAAGATTGCCATGCGATCGAAAACCTCGACCGACCAACGTGTACTTCAAAAGACCGGTGGCTTTTGTCGGCTGACTACAAGTCAGCCAACCAGTCAATTACCGTCAATCTTAAAACTCAAATTGTAATGCAAATATGAGATAAAATCTATACAATCAATTAGAGTCTTAATGAAATTAAGAACGGCTTTCATAATCATTCTGTCATTTCTTTAATTATACAAAATGTACCTCTATAAGTACTTAGAAAAAATACGAATAAAGGGGACTACTTCTCTTCGATTCTCATTACAAAAGTTCCTGACTTATTGTCTTCTCTCCCTCTCTTCCTTCTCCCCTTTAGTCGGCTCTAACTCTCGGGGCATAATTTACAAAAGACAAAGTAGGACCCGACACTTAGATTCAAATATCAAAATTAAGACTGCACGATATGAGAGAATAAGTTGGAAATTTTTATTAGTAGAGTATTTTACTTTTTTATAAAAAAATAATTATTCTTCCTATGAAAGATGAAAGGGTTGTTCGCGGACAAACTCATTTTTGAGTTAAAGTCATGAAAAATTTATATTATTTTCAAGTAGAAATATTTTACACAATTATTTATATGCAATTTCAAGAGCTGAATAATCATTTTATAGAGACAATTACTGAATTATTTTTGTTGATATTATGTTTCAATCCAACCAATTCAGCGCATTTGATAAATTTAAGTTAATCAAGATGACATTTATATTAACTGATTTCACTTTGATAGATATAGTGCTTCTTAATAATTAATTGAAATCATATTATGGATATGAGATTTGATGCACAACTTTCATATTTAAAAGATATTTGAAGCGTATCAAAACGAATGATTCCTAACAAAAGATTATCGTATCATCTTGTTTTTAAACTTTGGAAGTTGATATTAGTCTCATTCCTTGCTATAACAATTGTTGAAAGATTTTTTTCCTGTTACGACAATAATAAAAAATTGACTAGAAAATAGATTTGGAGATTGATGGACGAGTGATATTTTAGTGAGTTATATTGAGAAAGGAATATCAGGTAGTACTAATAATGATATTGTTATTCAACATTTTTAGAAAATGAAGGGAAGACGTTGATTACATATTTTATTTATTTTCTTTAGATTAGTTTAGTTGTCGAGACATTAAAACTAATTCATTAGACTGCAAAAAGCATTTGTCATCCCAGAAATTTTATTTCATATATATATATATGTATATTGCGACAAACGGTTGTGTAGCTTAATTATTATGTTTATTTTTATGTAGAAAGATGACGTTCTAGTGCAGAAAATATCTCATATTGTTTGTAAGAACAATTTTTCAAAATCCAAAGGATTATCAATGTCATAAGTGAAGTTTAATTTTGTAGTAATTCAATATATTTATTTTCTCGTTTTGATCAAAACACAATTTTTTAGAAGTCAAGAAAACTGGAGAACTACATATGAATGATAAAAAAACAATCATAAAAAACTTGTAATAGATGAAAGCAAATGATCGAATGAACATAAATAGCAACAAAACTTACGCTTAGACGCATAGACTAATGAGCCGAAAATAATTGACTGAATGTAAAACCCCGAGCACAATAGTCTTGTTTGATGGTTAAGAAGACTTGTTTAAAAGAAAAATTTAGAAAAACTCTAATTTAAAGTTAAAATCGATAAAACAAAAGAAAAAATATTGAAAGATCAGCATGAATTCAACAAATAAATCAATAATACCATTCGCAGCTTATCATGCAAATTAAAAACTAGAAAATTATTTTAGTAGAATGGGTTTGTTGTTGTTCACGACTATAATATTTTGGTCTGCAAATTTTCAAATAGTAAAACATCATGTCCCTGACGTTCTCCTTAACACCTGGAAGAGTAGAGATAGTCGTTGCTCGCTCGTGCGTTGTACCACCGACTTGAGCTGATCTAGATTCAAACCCTACTTCTATGTAATATCGGGCTTGAAAAGCTGTAAGGTAGGCATAATATACAACAGGAACTGTTAAACAATAAAAAAATCTATTAAATATTACAAAAAAATTAAATGCAGGGAAGCACATATAAGTGATGACAATTACATATAGATATCGAAAGCGTGCATCGATCATACTTATACAAACAATATCTTAATATATTTAATTCAGTCTACAAAACAGTGGCTCACTGGGGCGACCTTTACATGCATAGCACAAAATTCTCATGTAAATTATTTCCAAGTATAACACTTAAAACATTTTAACTTTTAAAATTACACTATAACTTTTTTATTTGCAGTTAGGTATGTAGTTAAAAATTAAAGCCTTGGTGTTAGATATGTAATTTCATAGAAATTGAATAGAGTATGTATGCAAATCTTCATAGGATATAATAAACTTACGTGTAACATAAGTTATTGGTTAACGACTGCAGCTGATCAGCAGAAAAACCGTTTTGATTGTAGAAAATATGATAATAAACAGGATGACTTGTGCCCTGCAGGTATTTGTCAAATTTTCTAGTAAAAATTTGCTTGTGAGGTAAAGTGAATTCTAGCCAAATACTCCGACCAGCTATAATTTTGAGTTTCTATGCAATAGAAATTTACCTACCCGAATACCGACATGACTATAAAGGTAGGAGTCGAACTCAGTGGGATGACAAATACTTCTATCAACTACCGTACCTAAGAATCAAAATATGTCGAGAAAATGCACCTTAAATTAATTAATCGAGACATCAAATTGGACATTGTCTGACAATATTTTCTGCTCTTATCAATCATATTTACATTCTCAGGAAATAAACGCGCATGGTGTCTCTTCCGCACCACTATAAATGTAACTCGTGGAGGATAGTCTTCTTCTATTGAGTCACATGACTATTATATGTATCATTTGTTAGAATCAGTTATTCAAAATATTATAGAGAAGTAATATAATTTTTTTTAAGAGAATCATTATAATCATAGTAAAATAAAACCAACTTTTTCAATAGATTCCATTTTCAACAAAAACACAGTGTTAAATTGGGCATCACCGACACCATTCCTATATTTAACAATCAAATCTTCTCAGGTTAACCAATGATGCGTTTTAGGTGTATCAATGAGTTTAAAATACATTCATATACCAAATGTATAGAATATAATACATTTTAGTTTCCGATTTGTCTCCCTATAGAACGCTCTAAGCAGGTACCTGCTGATATATAAAGTTAGAAGTTCAAATTTTAGACTATCCAGTCAAGGTTTAATGCGCTCAACTTTATCATTCCCATGGCAGAGTTCCCCATCTTCGAATATGAAGTAGTTTTGAAAAGATCCTCTATCATTTCTTGTCTACGTGGCTGTGCAGAAAAAAAAAACATTTGTACATCGTTAGACAAGTCCAATTCATAGATGCAACAACCAGAAAAAAAATAACTCATAGAGTAAAATCATCGATAAAAATCAAAGAATAGAAAACCACCAACATTATTAGAGATGAGAGAAACAAACTGGAGCAATAGAGGGTAAAGAGTCTTCTCCTGGGGTCGAATGGGTCACATCAGCTCCAAATATAATAGTTGACATAGCTGATATCAAAGAGATTTGATTTTTGATGAAATCTTCAATAATAGTATTACAGTCACCAATCTGTTCATTAAAGAGAATGTTCAAAAACAACATAAAAATAACATGTCTGCAAAAGATAACATAAACAATTACCAACCTTGATATTGATTTTCAAGGCTAAATTTTCAAAGTATTGTTTATTTGCCTTGACTTGTAGGTGCTTTGGCTGGCAACACTAACTAACAAGATCATGCTTAGTATCACTTTTTTTCTATCGTACCTGTCAAGCAAAGACCAAATTATAAAGAACTAAATAAAATTTAGGAATTAGATGTGCAAGCATTAGAAAGCAAATAAGTAGTAAACTCGGAAAACATTATATGAACCCTTAATTTCTGGAAGAACAATAATTAACAATTGAAGCTGCCAATGCTTTGAGTTTAGCTGCTTCAAGACTTCAATAAACTGACTGTGAAATTCTCTCAAACAATTTTCTATTTGTAATAATGAACGTGAAATGTTTACTGCGTTTTTATTAAAAACCTACATTTAAACGCAATAAGTAGCTCTTGAAAGGCAGAGTATAATTACAATTCAAGGTAAAATGAATTAAAAGTAAAAACGATTCTGATGTTGTTGCACATAGAAACTAGATCATGTCAGAAATCCCGAATGATATTCAACTATGAAAATAAAAGCTTATGCATGCCACAACATCAACAGTACTGCCTTTCTACACTTTATAAATATTATTTATATGACAATATATTATACATATTTATATCTAATTGTAAAACACTGCTTCTTATGTGTTGAAGCAATTTTGCGTTTCTTATTACATATGAATGGTGCAGCTTGAGTGCAACAATGTATATATACTTTTTAATTGATTTAAATGAGTCAGTTTCATGCTGAACATGAAGAAGAATATATAAATTGAGCAAACACAAGCACGTTCACTAGCGATTTCAAATGGAAACAAATTTTGAACTAAATTACTTCAAAATGAGTCAGTGTTCACATCAAATGCTTAAATTTTTATAAGATAAAATTGAATGTTTCTAGTTGAAGAACCTAAATCTATGATGAAAAATAAGAAAGTAAAAAAAAATTAAAAACAATGAAACAAATTAAATTATCTTAATGATTATGCTTAGACATAACTTTATTTAGTTACCTCCGATTTCTCAATTCTTGAAACATTTTTTAATTGCAAGTTTTTTTTTCTAGCTTCGTTATTATCATAAAAGCTTGAGATAGATGGATAGATGTAATGACTTAAAATTTTTGGTTTATTTATAATAATTGCCTAGCATTCTAATTGTGTGAACTTCCTTTAAAAGATATTCAAGGTACACACATTATACACATATGCACAATTTTTTGTTATTTTTAAAAAAAGACAAGTAAAAAAGTTACATGAATTCATGCATTAACAACAATTACCACATTTTTAACATAAGTGTATCTATGCTTCTTTTAAGATTTGAATATGATTACAAACATTCTAATTATGTGAATTTCATTTAAAATATGTCCAACGCATGCATATTGTACACATATGCATAATTTTTTGTTATTTTAAAAAAGAGAAAAGTAAAAAGTTGCACCACTTCATACATTAGCAACAATTATCATATTTTTATCGTGAAC
The DNA here is from genome assembly GCA_003013225.1 of Phalaenopsis aphrodite. Lineage (NCBI taxonomy): Eukaryota > Viridiplantae > Streptophyta > Magnoliopsida > Asparagales > Orchidaceae > Phalaenopsis > Phalaenopsis aphrodite. The sequence continues at coordinate 279,078 of NEWO01000610.1, read as the reverse complement.
TTTCTCTATGATTCTTTGAAATTTCAACATTTGTTCTACAAGTTTATGTGCTTTGTCTTCCAAAATATTTCACTTATTTCAGCATGAATCTCACTAGTTAAAATTTATCATTTGCAAAAAGCATCCACTAAGGCACGGTATTTTAAAATATCTATGTCAAGCATTTTCATAATCAAGATAAAGAGATGTAAACTCATTGTTATTATTAAATGATTTTTAATTATAATTGGAAAATCTTTTGTCTATTCACGGCTATTAATACCATCCATTGCTCACTATATATTTTTTTAATTTCAATATGCTTTTGAAACACACATTTAGACTTAATGTGCACCAAATAATTCTAATGGTACGTGATTATGTTTTTTCGAGGTAAATAGAAGTCATATAATTTTTCTTTTTTTTGTACATGTTTTCTGTTAACTGTGCCATCAAAAAATTTTTTGTTTCATTTTACTGCATTATTAATCACCAATTTTTTTGGTAATTAAATTGGTAAATTTAGAGGTTCCATCCCTTTTTCTTTTATGGAAATGTGGAACACGGAGTGTGACCATTTTTAGATTCTGACAGAACTGGTTCAGCTGGTAATCCATTGAGAAAAAAGAACTATATGAATCTATCAATTAATTTTATGCACAAAATCATCTTTATATACCATATGAAATTTCAAACATTTCAGGAAGTTCAAACGGAAGTGGACCCATTTGGGGCATTTCGTCCATTTTTGGTGTTAATGAGAACCGTGCATCAACAAAATAAGGGCTCGTTTGGGGCAGCTTATAAGTGCGGCGTCGTTTTTGAAAAAGCCGTCTAATCATTTGGTTTGCGAGTTTTTGAAAACGCTGTCTGCCGCGTTTAGGTTTTTTACACTAAACGTAGGTCGCGAGTCGACTCCTGCGGTCTGCGTTTCAAGATAAACTACTTATCCTGAAACGCATAAGCTGCCCCAAACAGATCCTAAATCTCGTCCAATAAGTCTGTTATTGTTCCTTCTCACAATGTGGAACGTTCACTCTTTATGATCCATCTAAGAGAGGTTAGTGCTCTATTAAACGAGCGCATTTTTTTGTGCGAACTCCTGCGTAGCTCTACATGCGGCGGATGTTATTCCTGAGTTATTTTCAGGTTATTTCTGGGTTATTTTCAATAATCCCGAAATAACCCAGAATTAACCCGCGGTCTTTATTTTTGGGTTATTTTTGGGTTATTTCGGGATTATTGAAAATAACCCAGAAATAACCTGAAAATAACTCAGGAATAATCTCTGCCACACGTAGAGCTACGTCAGGAGTGCACAGAAAAATTAGGGCTATTAAACTCAATGTTCGCTCAAGTTTGGCAATTAGATTACTTTCTTACATCTTCTAAACTGTGGTTTGCTACAATGTAGCCTCCAGTCATCTTAAAGCCTTCAGAAAATCAATTGGAGCAGGAGGCTTTGGAGCTTTCCATTACAAAATTATTACTGAAATTGTACTACGATTGTCAGGAAAAAACATTGAAGATATTTTGCCTAAGGAAATTATGCACTTCCTGGTAATTTATTTTACATTTTGATCATACAGAATCAGAATATTTTGTACTCTTGTCTGATAACTTATATAAATGATAGTTATAATTTCATTTATTGTTATTTTTGCTGCTTTGTGCTATGAAAATTAATTGCGATATATATATATTGATCTACTGCTTTCCAAGATGAAATTTGCATATTGGAAGTGTTTCACTATTATAGGCTGGGTGGAGCATGTATATTTGTAATGGATTTAGCTGATGTTTCTCCTAGTTTGATATTCTTCAAACTTTCCTGTGATTTTTTTTGGAAGATTTACATGCATTCCACTAAATTCTTATTTACTTACCTAACACCTCAATTTCATAAGAATTTTGTGGTATGCATGTAAATGCCCCTTTCTTTTCAATTTATTGTTTGTGGATTGATTTGGTACTGACTATGGCACGTAATATTAACAGGAAAAGTCAACGCACCTTTTGGTTATTTCTTTTGGCGAATACCTTAGCCTACTCGTGTCTACTGTTTAATGAAAGTGGCTTCTCAGAAAAGCTGTATATAAAACTGACTTTTTTTTCATTGGTTTGGGCGTTATTCACTTTGTCAATGTGTGAGTTGATGTTATTTGAAGAGTTGCCAAAAGCGCATAAACTAACTTTCAAAACATTGGTTTGAAGAGCAAATCTCTCTTCTTTTTAATGGGATCCTTGTATTGAATTTCATATAAACTGTGATACAAGTTTACTTCTATGAATGTTTTGTTACTATCTTCACTTTTGTTGATGCTAGTTGGTTATTTTTCACTAGTTTTATTTTTAATTTTTTATATATCTTATATATCTTATTCTCTGCAATTTTTTTTTTCTAATAACTAACAGTTTGTCCATTTGCTCAGGTGAATCATACAAAAAGAGAGTTACACAATGTTTTTATCAGGAAACTTTATATGTAATTGCCAAAATAATTTTTAATTATTTGTTTAATAAATTCATTCTTAAATTCATCATGATTTTGTTCTTTAATTATTAGACTAATTTTATTTAAGTTAAGTTCATTCAACGTCTGTTTTTTAAGCCAGATAAAATCTTTTCGATGACATGGTTCGAGAACAGATGATATAACTGCCAAGAGAAAAATGATAAAAGAAACATTCAGGGTTTTCTGGCAGACCTACAAGGTAACACTTCTATCTGACTGCAATTTATCAAAAAATATTTCTTAGGTCTATTATTTTAACTATATGATGCAATATCACTAAAAAAATGAATCTCTTTTTTAACTTGGATCGAGTTGAGTCATGAGCCGAAATTTTGGCTCAGTTGGATCTTCTGGCTGATTTTGAGCTAAACTACGATTGAATTAGACCGGTTCAAAATTTGCTTAGAATATAAGTATTATGTATGATTGTATTTATGCATCTATACATACATATATTGAGCCAATGACTTGTTTTAGAAGAAAAAAAAAATCAATTGAATCATTAATGTAAATTGCTTAATTTTATATTTTCTTGCTTTATTTTGATCTGAAGTGCTCGAGGAACTGTCACTCGAGGCAGACACTGTGGAGAAGGGTTATTCTCTTGATTCAGACTCAACCGACTTGCCCAAGTCTAAGGCTTATCTTCTTCATTTTTCTCTGCATCGAACGATTACAATTCACCCTACAAGGCTGTCGAAGATCCAAAGATCTAGGAGATCAACCCACTCTGGAGAATAGTTGTCTTCCCCGTACCTCGGCTCTGATGCCGAGGGACTTGTTTCTTAACCTCTAGTGAATGCTTAGGTGCTTCTCTGAGGCAACAAATAAGCTTGTTCTATTCTTGGAGATGACCTCCTATGACAGATTTAAAATTGGAAGTTCCGACGGATATTTTTTAATATCATTTTATATGTAAAAAGTATGGTTAGGGGGTCCTTGTATATTACATAAAGTTCACATTATTTTTTTTGAAGTATTTTTACACGCAATGAAATTGTAAAATGACGTACTATAATATATAAACATTTGCTAAAATTTTGATTGTCATCAAATGAAGAGTTTTGCTCGCTATTTAATGATAAAATAATATATACTAATAGGATTATAACGTTTTGAAAGTTGTTTATTGTGAATGAAGTTGTTATTCTCTTTTGTAAGTCTGATAGTGATATATTTAAGTCTATGCTCTGTAAGTTGGGATGATCTGATTTTTTATTGCTTATAAAAAATTAACATATCCAAAATCATTATTAATATTTAACTGCACTCAAATGAAATAATTTTTTTATAATTTTTTATTTTATATTTTGATATATAATTTCCACCTTTTTTTTTAGAATATTGATGCTTATCCTATATATATATATATATATATATATATATATATATATATATATATATATATATATATATATATATATATATATATATATATATATATAGAGAGAGAGAGAGAGAGAGAGAGAGAGAGACACACACACACACACACACTTATATGATATTATATTCACGTCGTTTATATCTCGTATAAGTACATTATAATTGAATTTCCATCGGAGCTTAAAGCCATAGATCGCCAGACGGCTTCTACTTGCGGTGGGCTACAAGAAATGTGCGGGGAAGAGGAATCCAATAAAATGCTGAAATTGTTGTTCTCATCTCCCGACTCTCCTTCATTGGGAGGAATGGTATATATCAAAAAATAAAATAAAATATTATAAAAATCTTTTTTCATTTGAGTGCAGTTAAATATTAATATTGATTTCAGTTATCATTTCATGCAAAATAAATATAAATATGTTTATTTTTCATAAGTAATAAAAAATCAAAATTTTCCAACTTACAGAGCATAGACCACAAATCCAATATTAAATATATCACTTTACAAAAGAGAACTACAATTTTCTTCACAAGAAAGAATTTTTAAAACATTATAGTTCTTTTAACATAAACTATTTTGGCATGAGATAGACCGATAAAACTCTCCATTTGATGACAATGAAAATTTCAATAAATAATTATATCTTCTAGTACTTCATTTTATAATTCTATTACGTGTAAAAATATTAAAAAAAATTAAATAATGTGGACCTCATGTAAATATATAAGGACCCCATAGTCAACTTTTTGGCATGTAAAATGACATAAAAAAATATCATTCGAAATTTCCAATTTTAAAATGTGCGTGACACAAAAAGTCGGTCGCATGAGCTCATCTCCAATAACATAACAAAACTTATTTGCTGCTTTAAGAAAGCCCCCAAGCATTCACTGCAGGATAAGAAACTGGTCTATTGGCGTCAAAGCCAGGGTACAGGGAAGAGACATGTTCTCTAAAACAGGTTCATCTCCTCTATCTTTGGATCGTCGGCGAAGCGGTGTAAGGTGAATTGTAATCGTTTGATGTCAAGTAGAACTAAGAAGATAAGCCCTAGACTTTGGGTAAGTCGGCTGAGTATGAATCAAGAGAATAACTCATTTTCACAGTGTTCGCTTCGGGTTGCAATTCCTCGAGCATATGGGATCAAAATTAAGGAAGAAAATATAATATTAAATAATATATATTAATGATTCAATTGATTTTTATTCTTCTAAAACAAATTATTGGCTCAACATATATTCGAATAGATGCATAAATACAGTTATACATAATATTTATATTCTAAGCAGATTTCGAGCCTGTTCAATTCAACAAAGCTTAGCTCAAAGTCAACCAAAAGATCCGACTCAGCCAAAAATTTGGCTTATGACTAAATTTAATCCAGGGTAAACATGATATTCATTTTTTAGCAATATTGAATCATATGGTTAAACTAATAGACCAAAACAATGATTTTTGGTAAATTGCAGTCAGATAGAAGTGTTACCTTGTATGTCTGTTGTGAACCCTAAGTATTCTCCTTTTCGTTTTTCTCTTGACAGCTATATTATCTGGTTATCGAAACATGTTATCGAAAAGTTTCTCTGGTTTAAAATAACAGACTTTAAATGTGCTTAACTTAATTAGAATTAGTCTAAAATCATAAAAACATAAAGAATAAAATCATGATGAATCGAAGAATAAATTTATTAAACTAGTAATTAAGATTATTTTCACGATACCTATAAAGTTTCCTGATGAAAAAAATATTATGTATCTCTATTTTGTATGATTCACTTAAACAAGTGGACAAACCGTTAGTTATTAGAAAAAAATTTGCAGAGAGCAAGATATATAAGACATATAAAAAGTTCAAAATCAAACTGGTAAAAAATAATTATTCAACATCCCAAAAACTCGAGTTAGTTACACAACATTCATAGAAGTAAACTTGTATTACAAACTAAAAACACAGCTAATTTAGCAAAACAAGCAGCCTGTGAGGTTCGAGAATATTTCCAATATAACAAATAAATAAATAAATTAGGTGTGAATGATATACAAGCCAATAAAGCAAAGTGTTGCACCTCATCACCTGAATCTCACGCCGAATTTCCCAGAAGCCGTAGAACCTCTTCCCATGAATGTGCAGGAACTCTCCCCACTCCGCCATCTCGCCTGCCTGTGCAATCGGCTTGCGAGGAACACCAGTTGAAGTAACAACAGGCGCTGCGCTCAAATATCAGAGCCACGCGACAAGAAATCGCGTCCGACGAGTGCCTTCAATACGCTTGACCTAATGCTGCTCTGGCTCTCCACCAGCGCCACCCTGCGGAAGGTCGATTGTCAACGAGCTACCCAGTTGCACGAAGATGTCCTGCAGTTTGTTCACAATCGGAATCACTGAGCTCCCAAATAGGTCCCGACGGCCATGCAATATCTTCGTCGTCCCAATAGGCTTCGCCGGGAACCATGCCTGTTGGGACAACAAAAGCACTGCATTCGCACTGAATACCGCCTCCTCCATCAAATTCTACCTCTCGCTGCTTGATTAAGGAAGAAGATTCTAAGAGCAATGAAATAACAACTACAAAACCAACCCTAGAATTATTCTATTCCTTTTGTATTTCTATTGAAGGGGATATATAAACTCATAATAAGAATTTGAATACCAACATCTAAATTTTAATATTTAGATCCTTACATCTCATGAAATTATCCTCAATATTAATTTTTTTATGAATTTGTTTTGATATTACACTATAATATTTAAATAAAAAAAACAAACATAGGTATTATACATTTAAATACGAAATCATGAATTTTATTTTTTATTTTATACATTAATTTCATTATTAATAATATTTAAAAATAAAATGCATATATAAAAATAAATAGTCAAGATGGCGGACAGGGCATCGTTATGGCTTGATGATCTTATAGGTACCCTCTTATGATTTTTTCTTTTTTCAAACTCGGGATCATAAGGCTTAAGTCCTACAGATCTTTTATTTCGCATACACAACACAACAAACAAAACATTAACAAGTAAACAAATAAAATTAAATTTATATTCAACACGACAACATTTTCACAAACTCCTCGTTTTTCACACAAACATATTTTTCACAATACTTTTTCATACAAAAACACTTTTTACAAAAAAAAAAACTGTTTTCACAATACTACAGTTTTCCAAGTCTGAGCCTAATTACTTCAACTAAAATTCTCATAAAAGTCAAGATCAACCTTTGCGATCCCCGACAACGGTGCTAAAAACTTGATCTCGATATTTTTTATATGTAAGGATTTATGAAGTTGGCGCTACTTGAAGATTTTAATCCTCGACAATGACACCAAAAACTTGATCCCATGCAAAGTAAAATTTTAATTATATTTTTAAATAGTAGGGATGCTACGCAAATATACTTATCGTTATCAAGTAATATAAAACTTTCTGATTAAGTCTCCAATATCGATCCCACGGAGATCGAGATTAATCACGGCGGCTTTCATGAGAAGTTTTAGTCTTGAATAACACGCCCTAGCTTGGAAGGTTGATAAATGTTTGATTTTGATGATATCCTACAATTATCATTATAATAATACTTCTACTCCTAAGCTAAAATACTTAGTGAAAATCTGAAAGTGGGGTTTAATATATTAAATGTGCTCTTCCTCATACAATGAAATTAGTGACATGTGTGAAAGTAAAACAAATAGTGAGAGAGATTGTGACAAATAAGAACAATTATATTATTTACCCTTACTAGAGATACTATAAAAAACATTGGTTAATCTAAAGTTTGAATAATTCTGAAGACGGACTAGGCAGAAAATATACTAGCTCTCTCTAGAGTTCTTTCTTATCTCTCCACCTGGAGGCTAGCATCTCGCATCAAAACCTAAAGTAATAAACCAAATTAGGGGGCTTTAGCCGGTCACTCTAAATTCTTCTAATTCTACACCCATTAAATATTATTTCCCTATTTATTTGCCCTTAACTATGTTGGTTACATTCTCATCCATATAATCTCATGAGATTCTACCACAGTTGATTGAGACGACACTATCATGGATCTTACATATTCTCGCAACAGATTTTAACACGCAAGTTTATCAAGTTTACATGTAAATGAAGAACAAAGTAAAATCATCATAATATATTATCACTCTACTCAATTATATATCCTACACATGCATACTAATTCATTATAAAAGTGAAGAGTAAAAAAAACTACTCACTATACATGGAGAAACAACAAGAACTTTTCATTGAACAAAACTTTGAAACCATACAAACAAAGTACTAGATTCAAATCAAAATACAATGAAAATTCTTATCTTAGATGGAAATCAAACTTTCATTGTATAGCAAAATCAATCTCCTTACAATTATCTCCAAGAACAAAGTGAAAAGAAAAGAAGAAATCTCTTGCTCTCTCTCTTTCTCTATCAGATAAGAATCCAAGAGTTATTTTATCAAGTCTTCTTCTTCTTCTTACTTGTGGCTCACGCCCAAGCCTTCTTCTTCTTCTCCAAGTCTTCTTCTCCTCTTCTAATTAATTCAAGAGTCCAAGAGTTATTTTAAAAACATTTCCAAGCATTTTTTATAATTTCCCAAGAGATGCTTGTCTCTTCAAAATGTCTAAATTCAATGAATCATCCAAATGATGCCTCAAGTGACTCTTTATGGCTCCATATGACCTCCCTAAATTCTTCTAGAAAGTCCCTTTTCTCATTTTCAATGAATTCCCCAAGAGACACATGAAACAACGCTTAAAAAATTGTCCAAATCCGATGTATATTCCAAAAGAAATGTTGAAAACTGCCTCTGACGCCTAAGTTCCGATTTTGGGGCGCTTAAGCTCCCTCCTCTCTATCTGGTGGCGCCTAAGCACCATATTTAAGCGCTTAAGTGCCGGACAAAGGCACTTAAGTGCCCGGTTTCGGTCCCCATTGCTCCGGTGTGCCCCGATTTGCTCTGTTTTGCTCTGTTTTTGTCCATTTTTGTTCCTTTTGCTCCAATCACTTCAAATTCTTCAATTTGATGTATCTACAACAAAAAATACAAGAAAACATACCTTTAAAGTGAAATATCATTATAAAATTAAGCGTGAAAATTAATACATATTTAGGCATATCAGCGATAGTCCGACAAATTTCACTACCAATAGTGATCAGGGTTAGATGGTATCTCTGGAGGACGACGTAGCTCGTGGCATATGCCGTCTAGATTTTAATATTAATATTATCATAATTTTTATTATAATTTTAATAATTTTTTCTTTTTTTTATCAATCTTGATACTCACTGTTAAGTGAGCTCTGTATCTTATATTTTTACTGTTCTGAATTGATTTTTTGTTTCTCAAGTATCAAATATATTGCTGACATTTTTGTTTCAAACAATATTATTGTAAAGGGACAAAATGATCATTTATCCAAAAACAACTGCAAATCAGATGTTTTCAAACAACATAAACCAAACAACCAACCAGTTTATCCTGATAAGTTGCTGATCAACAGTTTATCAGGATCAGTTGCTTATCGATAGATTATTCAATAAGTTGCAACTGTTCCAAACAAACCCTTAGAAAAAGTTCTAGCCTACTAAGTTTCTTTCTTAGCCTGGAATTTAAATTAGGTTAAAGTTTTGTTATCTAGTCCTATTGTATTGCAAACTAATCTAAAGTTATAATTATGTAGAAATCGTGCTTAAGCTAGTTGGATTAGTGATTATCAAGTTATAAAATTATCATTACTTGCAATGATATAAGTAGAGTGTAGAAAATAGAAAAGTGCAAATTGTATATATGGCTCGTGACAATTAGGAACAAATCTCTTTTTTATCTTCTCCCGAGTGCATAAATAAAATTCTAGCCTATTTCTCTTACCTTTTAAATCCCTCCATCTTACGTTAGGCTAATATTTTCTTAATTACATTATATCATATTGTGTGATTAATTTTTTTCATTGATTCATCTTATTGCTTTGGCAAAATGTTGTATATGTGTGTATGTGATGGTTGTCATTTTTACGATCTTAATTTTTTAGTTTTCTTTTGACCATTACACTTTGTCATTCATTTGAGTGACTTATTTGAGAACTCTGACTTCAATTTCACATAATTGAAGGCATAAATGAAAAGTTATACTACCAATATTATTTATTTAATATTTTATGACAGTCAAGTCAACTCCAAAATCTAGTTATTTGGATCGATACAAACTCAAAATCAGGTCGTAAGTCATTATGTTCGATTTTATTTAGAATCCTATATAATTTTTATAAATGAAAAATACTTGAAGTTAATCTCGAAGTCTACTACAATAAGGAAGGCATTAATGTCTGTAATGATGAGGATATATATATTCTTTAATAAATAAAAGCTATTTACCTTAAGATATGTAATATTAAATAATAATTTTATTTGGGCGAAATTATTAGGCGGTGTATTCTTATTATGAGTGTATATGTCCCCTTCAATAGAAATTCTAGAGTTAATTTTGTTGTTGCTATTCTGGTGCTTTCCGAATCATCCTCGCTACTCGCAATAGGTCCTGACGCCAACACAGTACCTACCTTTGTCATCCGGGACGACGAAGGTACTGCGTTGTCGTCGGGATCTGAGGACGATCCTGCCATCGAATTCTTCCTCCTACTTTTTGATCAACGAGGATGATTTGGAGAGCACCAGAATAACAACAACAAAACCAACCATAGAATTTTTATTGAAGGGGATATATATGTTCATAATAAAAATATTACACCTATTAATTTCTCCACAAATAAACTTATTATTTAATATCACTTATCTTAAGACAAATAGCTTTTATTTATTTGAGAATAAATATATCCTCATCATTAGAGACATTATGTTTGTTTATTGTAATAAACTTCAAAATTAGCTTTAACTATTTTTTATTTATAAAAATTATATATAATGCTAAATAAAATCGAACATAATGAGCTACAAGCTCATTTTGAGCTAGAACAGATCCAAATAACTCAATTTTGGGGATGACTTGACCGTCATAATATATTAAATAAATAATATTGGTAGTTTAACTTTTCATTTATTTCTTATGATACATTATTTCATGATGCGAAGTTGAAGCCAAGAGTTCTTAAACAAGTCACTCCAATGAATGACAAAAATATCCTCAAAAGTGTAATGGTAAAAAGAAAACTCAAAAATCAATATGAAAATGAGAACCATCACGTACACACATATATAACGTTTTGCAAAGACGATAAGGTGAGTCAATGAAAAAATTTGATCGCACAATATTATATAATGTAATATAACAAAAGTAATTAAGAAAATGTTAGCTTAAGGTAAGATGGAGGAGGGATTTAAAGATGAGAGAAGTAAATTGAAATTCCTTAGTTAAACCAAAGTAGACATTGGAAATTATGATAGGTATAAAAGGTTTAAAGAGTTGAGGCATAGGCTATTTACTTACTGATAAGAAAACTTGATACTAGAGTGATACATCATATAGGGCTTTTAAATCATTTGGAAAAAAAACAATTTAAATCCTTTGGAAATACAAATTGAGGGGAGGAGGGGGGGGTGTTGGGGAGGTTAAGAAAACTCACAGGTCACTTTTGAGTGTCGTTAGTTGCCATTGTTGTTATGATATCATTGATTCCCAATGTTCAATGAGATTTATTCTGACCATCATCTTGTATAGAATTTGTTTTAGACTCTTTTGATGTTAGATTTCAAGAAAATGATGCTCACTCATGGACAACGCAAGGACTACTTTTGGTTGAGTTGTTCTGAAGCCTAAAAAGGCAAATTATCTTCTGTCGAGATATGATGGTGTTAGCCTCTTTTATGAGGAAGAACTATAGCCTGTAGTGATCACTCGCGTGCAGGTGTTTGTGCACGTTGATGTGGGCTTTTGTCACTATGTAAATGTGTATGTCAATTGCTGCAAGCCCTCACATGGCCACAACTACATGTGCACGCACTCACACCAGTTATCCCAAGAACATGTGCGTGTGTGCATGCATTCACCCGTGTCAAGGAGCGCAACCACCGATACATGTGCACCTATCATTGTGCTTCTAATATTGTCTGCCACTGCAAAAATTCACTAGTTCTCATTCTGTTTGACAATATAAATTCAAGAATGATTGAAATTATGATAGAAGAGACATTGCTTGGTTCATGAGCTTGAAGAGAAGTCTACGTTGATGTCCGAGAAGCAGTCATGCCTTATAATATTTTTGAAAATTATAGTAATATGCTTCAATCTTTTGAAATATAATATATATTTTTTTCAAATGATATTCATCGAGACTCGAAAAAAATGTGAAATAAACCTGACAATCTCTTAAATTCGAATTTCTCTTCTTCGATAATTTTTTTGAGGTAAATATGGAGTGTTTGGTAAGGTACTTTTAAGTTTTAACGGGATTTAAATATGGATTTAACTTATATTCACAAAATGTCATAAATATGTCAGATAAAGATAGATATAATTTTTATTAAGTTATACATCAAATGAATTTAATATTATTAATAGAGATACGCCGAACACATCAAATGAATTTAATATTAATTGAACCAAATTTATTCCGATTTTAATAATATTTAGATTTGAATGAATTTAATCTTAATTGAACCAAATTTATTTTGGATTTAATACATTTAGATTTCATAAATCTAGATTTACGGGTTTACTAAAGAATGTATAACTTAAATCCTACTTGGAGCCATACACCCTCTGATTTTTATGTGAATTTAACAGGTTTAGTACACAAGAAAATTAAATTATGATAAAATACCAAACATAAGAAATGAGTTTAAATGAATTTAGCTAAAACCATACCAAATATCTTATAACTTTTTACAATCGGGACAAGACATTCAACATTTCTATTAGTTTTGCAAAATCATTCGGTTTGTATGCTCTTCAACAATTTTTGAATGGGGGGCAGAGGGAATGCCCTAATGTTATCATGACTATTTTGGATATTGTCCTCAGGAAGCCATCCTCCAAAAAGTGTTGAAACAATTCCAGCAATTTTTTATGTTTCTTTTGATGCATTTTATAAAATAATTAAATTGTCTGGTTTTCTTCTTAGAGTTATGTTACAATTTCAAGATCATTTTTTTCTCCTTAATTTGGGTCGAATGATATTGGTGAGGGTTTAGAATGTTGGAGGGGTTTTTTCCAAAGTCTTAGGCCAACCAAATGGGTTTTTCCTTGAATGTTGGTAATGATTATTTTTTTTTCTGTTTAGGATTTATTTAAGCTATATCTTCTAAATGCTTGGTTTGTCTGAAAGGTTCTAAATTCATTTTGTCTGATATGTGTGACATTTGCTTTGAATTTGTAGATATTCTGCAACATCTTTCTACAGGCCAGTAAATCTTTTAAACTTTGTGTCAGACTTTTACACTTTAAGATTGATTCCTACAAGTTTATCTGAAAAGCAACGTCTTCAGATATTTGCTTCTATTTTCATTTGAGACATTCTTCTTTCATATTTGAGTCATATGCTCTCTTTTTTTTTAATCCAAATTGCACATGTTTTTTCTCTTTTTGCTAATATCAAATCATATGTGAATAATGTTCCTATGCAAAATATTTTGGCTTTATTTTAGTTATTTACTTTAGGTAAGATGCATGACTCCTTTGAAACTTTCGGATATAAACGATGTTGAAAGGAGTTTGTGTGGAAACAACTCATTTATTAAATGTGTGTAGACACTATAAAATCACTAGGATTACATCACAGTTTGCTAAAAAGTTGATGTATGCTGTTTTCTTTTATGATTTTTTTTGTTGAATTTTGGCTTTTACAAAAAATGTTACAAATTTTCATTCTATCGAGCTCTCTCTAGTCAATAGTTTTCTTCAACAGGTTTCATCTTGATGATCCTGAGAAAGCTGAACTATCTATTGCACGTTACTTCAGAGCAAAATACAATTATAATCTTATGTATGATTCACTACCTTGCATTAAAGCCGGCACTGATAGCAATCCAAAATACTTGTCAATGGAGGTTTTTCTTGACAACAATATTATTAATTTTCTTTCTTCAATTGCATTGCTTTTAAGCTCAAGCAATTTGTTGTTCAGCTTTGACTCTGCAGCTCTCATTTTTAATACATATGCAAAATTATGGATGGACAGAGATATGTTAAGAAGTTAACGCTAGACAATTAAATGAAATATTAAATTCAAATTGTAAGTATCCAACTATTAAGGAGAAGAGCATTCCAAAGGTTACATCTTGTGATTTTAAGTATGTTGTACAGCTTTATTTTGTCTTTGCATTTTAGTTTAATGGGTAGGTTACTTCATTGATCCTACAATTTGTTATGGTGAAATCTAGATTACTTTCGGGGCTGGTGAAGAAAAATGATTACAACAATGATATGTTTGCAAAAAACTTTGGTATTGAGGTTCAACCTAATCTGACTACAGTAGAAGCACGAGTGCTAAGCTCCGTGGTCTTGGGCCTTCTTTTTTGGACCTTGAAACAAAACTCAGATGATGTAATTTGTATGAAATGACTTTTTGGTGGTATTTTCTTGCCTTTCCAAGATGATTTTGTTAGAATCCAGAACATAGTGGGTAGCTTTTCTCTTATACATATATAAGTTTACTCAACTGTACGTTCCTACTTGCTATAATTGTTATAATTTCATTTTCCATTGAAAGAACTGGTATGGACATTTTGTTACTCCAGATTTTGCTTGTTCTGCAGCCTCTTACATATTTGATCGCATAAACGTAAACATATGCTTCTATATTGTTCGAACAGCTTTCATGTCATATCTTCTGTATTACTTCTTTCTACAGGCTGGTCATGGTGTGAAGCTTTTGAACATTCTTACAAAATATTGTGAAGGTAATGGTGGTTTTCTTTTTTTATTTTGAAATTCTTTAGTCTTGCTATGAAAAAATACGACTCTTATTGATCTAATCATAAGTCATGCGATGTTTCATGCATGCCTTTCGCAATATAATGAACTATTTGGGAGCTTGAATGTGTAAATGCTATCAAACTGGGATTTGAGTGCATGCCATCATAAGTCATGCAATCATAAGTCATGCAATGTTTCACGCAGTGTGGACACATCTTAGAAAGGTTAACCATCAAACTGGGATTTTAGTGCATTGCAATTTAGTTATCTGATTTATAAATATCTCTTTTAAGTCATAATGGTTTTGTTAGAACGCTACTTACTAAATTAGATTATTTTCACAGATGCATATCTTAGAACTTTCTATGTTGTTTTACATGTCACATTAAAGCCAGGAAACTTTTAAGATGGGAACCATAAAATATATATAACATCTATTGTATCCGCTTTGTCATGTTATTTCATTTAAATAGTTTTTAACATCTCATAAGAGGATTCTTATAAGCCAAAATAATTTATCAATTTCGGCATATTATTGGGGACTTTATCTAGAAAAAAAGACAGGAATGCAGAGATAAAGCCTTAGAGAAGAATAACATATGAGAGTTGGTGATTTTATCTGCGAGAAAAAGTCCCGTGGGATGCCAATGGCTTTACTTGTGAAATATCAAGCATATGGATTGCAAGAGAGGTGCAAATTAATATAGTAGTTAAAGGATATACCCAAACACATGTCATAGATTCTCAAGGGACAGTTGCTCAGGATCTGAAGATGAGTACTAGAATGCTCAGGTGTCTTCTTCACCTAATTATGGCTTATAATTGTAATAGTTTGATGTAAAAATGCATTCATGCGTGGATATTTTGGAAATAGATTTATATAGAATCTCATCTATAATTCAAAAAATCAAGCTTCCAATCAAATATGCAAAGCTAAAAAGGCCTTCTCGTTGTTGTTATCATCAAGGATATGATTTTGAAGGTTTGCAAATGTGATGTTAGACCACATGATGCTAACAAAGTCGATGAGATCATACTTTATTCATTAAGCATTTATATACTTAACAGGAATCACTATCCTCTATATGTTAACAATACATTTGCAATAGAGAACAATGGACACAAATGTTTGGTTGGTAGCAGGATTTATCATCTTAAAATCCTATTTCTCCTTGGTTTTTCCTTAAATTCCGAATTTAGTAAATTCCATTGGAAGATGTATTTATAGGAATTAGCGGCGCGGAAGCACACAAAGCGAGATGGGAGGAAGGAAAAGGAAAATGAGGGCTTGTGGGGTAGGAGCAGAGTGGAAAGGGCAGTCATATGAGAGTTTCAAAGATTTTTGTATGTCACAATCCGGTCATTGTCTTCCTAGCTAGCTCCAGTTCTACCATACCACGAGGTTTTTAAACTTGAGATGTGAGAAACGTGGTAGGTGAGGTTTGCGAGCAGGATATGTTTTAGAATTTAATATAGTTTTATTCAAGTTAATTTTAAATAATTTAATTGAATTTTAATATTTATAAATATATTAGCAAATTTTTGGTCATATTAAACGTCGACCATTAGATGATCCGATTAGGAGAGTAGATGTTTTAGATTTGACTTGTGTTAAGAAAGGCAGAGGTAGACCTAGGAAGACTTGGGCTTATTGTATTAAAAATGATCTTAATTTATTAGAACTAAATGAAAATATGACACTAAATAGGACGCAATGGAGAAAAAGGATTCATGTGGCCGACCCCACGTAGTGGGATTAAGGCTTTGTTGTTGTTGTTGTTGTTGTTGTATAAATATATTAGCAAATTAATTGTAATTATATAAACCTTTGTGTAATTATTTCATAATTGTAATTAAATTTAATTAAGTATTGTTAAGTGTCTTTCATCTTTCATTAATCTAAATGCTAGATTTTGTGCAGCTTTTACTTCAATGATTGAGGGGAAAAATGAGGAATTATCAATTATATTTTCCAGTCAATTTTTGTGAAGAGTTTAGAGGCTGGACTTACTTCATGCATTGTATATACTGCTGTATTAATTTTTAGTTTCATACAATTTTCTTTGGATTTAATGTTTAACCTGACTGTTTTTCTATCTAGTTAAATGGATTTCATTGGCAATTTAATTCTGAAAAAACTATGAAGAAAAGATGGTAATTTCCATTTTACTTGCAGGAAATTGGTCCTTGTGAGGATGTTACTGACGGGACATTCATATGGCTGTCAGAATGCTACCGGTCCTAAGGGTGCTTTGTTTGTACCTAAGAAAATTACTAGTGAATCCATTTTTGAAACTAGAATGAAGAGACTGAATTGTTTTTTGTTCTCTTTCATTTCAAATCTTCTAAAGAAAAGCGTTTACCTCATTTGTGAATCTATTAGGTGCCATTTGAAGTTCTTGTAAGGAGGCAGATTGGCCGTTTACTTGATCCAAGCCTCCAGTGTGCAAAGTTCATCTATGATGAATTGATTAAGGTATCTTGCCATGCATCCACTATTTGTATATAAGAAGAATCAATAGTTTGCAAAGCAATAGTGAAACTCATCTGTTTCTTTTTTCTGGTATTAGATGAGCCATAACAGCTTAGCTAATGAGCTCCATCTATATCCTGTTCTCCTAACAAGAAGGGCTTCAGCTAACAGAAACCATGAAAACCTATCTGATTGAAATAGAGCTATTGGATAAGATTGCATTTGCTTTAGTTGCCTCAAGGAAAAGTACCTGATCATTTAATTTAACAAATTTATTTTTCAGCCGTGTTACTTGAGGTGTTAACTACTCTTCCTAAATCTTTTTGAACAACTTCTATTCATGCTATCTCAAGTCTATATTTTCTCCCTTTTTAATCCTTTATAGAATTGGTGTTTTTATAGTTAGTTGTATATGTCAAATGCAAATTTATTTTTAATTACCTTATATTGAATAGATAGACACATCTTATTTCAATTCCATAATTCAATAACTTTATTCCTTGCCTTCTAATATGATAATCCCTTTAATCATTTTTTATTTTTACTGGCAAACACTCAAATATATATAATTGTTGACCGAATTATAGTTATATAAAATTTACCTTCTAAGCGTTCACGATCTTCTCTTTTTACAAAATACTAACAAAGCTCTTCTCCATTTTGAGCCATCAAACTCACACTAGAACATAAAGTTTACCTTCTTAAGTGTTCTAGGGTTAGGTTTTGTCATGTTTTTGTTCAGGACAACCGTCTGCATCCATTTCTCTCTTCGAGGGTTGTCTCGTAGTGTTTGAGTGGTGTCCCACTTGTGTCTCTTTCTTGGTTTAATGATTATATTCTCTATCCCTTTCCACATCCCTCTCAGGTCAATCTCAACCGCTCCGTCCCTGCTGCAGCCACCAAGGCAGTGCTATCATTGTTTTTCTCCCCTATTTTCAGCTGCATCCCTCTCTTCCCCGCCAGTGCAGCCACCTCCACCCTTCCCCAACCTTCCTGCATCACTCCTAGCCGACGATCCTCATTGTCGCCATCATTCTGATTGATTTACTGTTGTCCAGCCATCATTAAATACGGCGCATGACCACTAGGTTGTCAAAATAGCTCGTTGTTCGTGAACACTCGTCTTTAACTCGTTAAATAACTTTTGTTTAAATCGTTTGTTTAGCGAGCCGAACACGAATAATTTTTTTTAAAACTTGAATTATAAGAGGCAAAATAGTCATTTTAGCTTGAAAAATGAAAAATATATATATTATTTATATAAATATATATTATACATATTTATATTTCAATGTAAAACACCACATCTTATGTGTTCAAGCGGTTGTGTCTTATTACATATGAATGTTGCAGCTTGAGTGCAACACTCTACATTTTTTTTCTAGTTAATTTAAACGAGTCACCTTTGAGCCGAACATGAAGAAGAATATATAAATTGAGCAAACACGAGCACGTTCACAAGCCATTTCGAAGACAAACCAATTTTGAACTAAATCACTTCAAAACGACTCTGTGTTCACATAAAATGCTTTAATTTTTATAAGATAAAATTGAATGTTACTAGTTGAAGAACTTGAGAACATAAATTTAATATAAAATGAAACAAATTAAATTACCTTAATGATTATGCTCACACATAACTTTATTTAGGCTCCGTTTGGGGCCGCTTTTTTGCGGCCCTAAATCGCGATAATTTGATGTTTGGCTCGGAGCTTCGCGGCAATTGAAAGCTAACGCGGAGGAAAAGCGGAAAGCCATATCCTCCCCACGGCGCAGCTTCGCAGCGTGAGCGTGAGGCTTGTTTTGCCCCTCGCGAAAAAGCCCGCGATCTTCTTCCCGCCTCGTCCCGCCCTCCCGCACACCCGCACGCCCACGATCTCTTCCTACCAATCTCGCCCGCGGATCACCACTCTTCCTCCAAATCCCGCGGATCGCCGGAGTGGATCGATTTCTTCCTCCGAATCCCGCGAATCGCCACTTTCGCCCACCATCTTCTTCTCCGAATACCGCGGATTGCCGGAGTGGGTCGATTTCTTCCTCCAACTCCCGCGGATAGCCCTCCCGTGCGCGACCAGGTTCTTCTTCTTCCCCGCGATCTTCTTCCCTTCTCTTCTTCCTCGACCAGGACCACATCTTTCTTCCCCCTGCTCTTCTTCTTCCGCGTGAAAAAAGCGGAAAGCGGCAGTTCAGCAATTGCAGCAATGAAAAATGTCTTCTGAAAGGATTAGATATGTAAATTTGCCTATTCTTTTATTTTAGTTGTGTGGTTTGTATTTAAATTTCCCTATTCTTTTATTTTAGTTAAATTGAATTTTACCTCTGCCTTGTAAGTAGCAATGTTTAAGTGTTATGTATGCAGTTGGCTTTACTTTATGCTGATGGGCAAGATGGTATGTATGTAAATCTTCCTATAATTAA
>NEWO01000610.1:225809-259306 GCA_003013225.1 Phalaenopsis aphrodite | reverse complement strand
GTTATGTATGCAGTTGGCTTTACTTTGTGCTGATGGGCAAGATGGTATGTATGTAAATCTTCCTATAATTAAGTAGTATGGTGGCATATACTTTGTAAAAATTGAAGTTTAGGTGTTAGATATGTGGATACATAAGAATTAAGTGGCATGTATGTAAGCTTAGCTCATTAAAATATTTCCTAGGCATGAAAATAAGATCAAACGTAGGGATGTTTGTCTCTCGACAAAAAAATATTTGTAATCCTTCCCTGCACTAGTGTTGTTAGTTTATTCTCGTTAGTGTTGTTAGTGTTGTTAGTTTATGTTCTCGTTAGTGTTCACAAGGTCACTTACTGTTGCAGGCATTGTACTGGGAATGCTAGCTTCTTTGTGCTGCATTATACTAATCAAGATCCTTCAAGCTGCTTTATCTTCACTTGCTAATTAGTGGAATTCAGAGAAGCACCTGATACAAATTCTCCGCCGAGTCTGCTTGCTTGTTACTTATTTATGTGCAATTATAAACTGAGGCATGTCTTTGAATATGAAAATTTTCATGAATTGGTCTCACCGGATCCTTTGGATGCAGTTGAAAAATAAAAATGTTGTTTAAGAGATTATCCGATAATTTTTGCAGAGCAATCAGTAATTTATGCAATCCAATATTTAGCTTATTGTTGATGGCATGGGTTTCTTTTTGTATGAGTCCAGCAAACACATATATCTTTGAAATTAACCAAAGATATATGTGTTTGCTGGACTCATACAAAAAGGTATGGAAACAAGGTAGCTAATTGGTATTTCCTATGGTCAAATCTATTCATTACATGTGTTTTTAAATATCAATGATTGGCACATATTTGCTTAAAAAGTGTAGAGGTGTTGCTTTATTGTTAAATGTTTGCAGATCTTTTGTGATTCAGTTTTCCCATCCTTATCCGTGAAAGTTAAGTTATCAAGATGTCTGATCCATTTTGGCTGACTGATGAGGGAGTCATTCGTCACATTGGAGAATTCTGCGGAGGCAATGCAGGAATGGCCGATTTACATTGCTGCCATAGATTTGGCATGTAATTTGGCTTATTACTGTGCTTTTGATTATATTGCTCTGTCATGAATTTGCATGTATGGAACGGTGAGTAGAAATTTTTTTGAATCTTATTAACTTGTTTCGACTTTGTGATGTTCTGCACATATCTAACGAATGGAACACTTGATTACTCGCCTGACATGCCATAAAATATCGTTGGGCTTCGGTTTTTTTTGGTGCAATAGTAACATATTTTCTCATTTGAGTTTATTTCAAGTGTGACACTGGCAATTTAGTGTTGAAATTTGAGGCTACAGTGTTTTTAATAATGCCATGTAATTGCTGCTTATGAAGATTTTTTGGAGCTTGCGAAGTTCTCTTCTAGCAGTTCCTAAAGATAGTTGCTTGGATGGGACTTATGAAGCTGGATATACTCGTTTCAACCTAAGCTCGAAGTTTTAAGTTTTGAAAAATGGCTGCGAGCTAGTCAATGACCAAAATTGTGGGATTTTTTGGCCACTGTTAAATGAAGTGAAATGATTGAATTGTATGAAAAATCTCTGTTTAGAATGAAGTTCAAATCAATATTATTAACCTATTGTGATTATCCTGTTTCAAGCATGTTCTTAAATAATATTCTTTCTTTGCTTTCCAGCTAACTCATTGCGACATTCTTCTTCTATATGGCCAAATGAGAATCATTGTCTTTCTGGGTGACTTTTGCATCCTGAAAAGAACTTCATCAGTATTTTTAATTAATATTTTAATTTGATGTAAACATTCTTTTGCTTGATTCCATTTTGCATATTTACGTTCTTGTCTCTATGTTATATGAATAGTCATTTTATGTAGAATATTCAATTCCTAAACAGCCTTTTTAGGATCGAAGGTATATGTGGAGTTATGTTAGGGTCAGACATGATAAATGTGTGCAGCTGCAGGCAGCTAAAATGGATGGATGAGCAGCCTTGACCACCAGTCCCATAACTTTTTTGCATTCTAGCCCGTCTCATTCACTTTTTGCATTCTAGCCCCTGTTCCATTCACATCCTGTCCCCCCCACCCCGTTTACGTTTAGAAGTTCATCAAAGATGAAAAAATAAAATATATGTGTTTGATCATCAAAGCTTGATAATCATAACTTTTACAATTACCCAATATTTACAATTACCCAATATTTACATTTATTATTTATTTAACACATTCAAGTTCCACTAATTTATTACATAAAAAATTTTACTTATAAAGTTAAAAAATTGTCACTGTTACAATCATTCTTTAAACAATTTTATCAAACAAAGACAAAATGGTCATTTTTTTCAGAAACAACTGCTCTGCAGTTGTTTTTACACAGCTGCACCAAACAGACAGCCAGCTTTCTCGCAGCTGCTTCCCCGCAGCAGCTTCCTGGGACAGCGCAGCTGCAGCTGAAAAGCTGTGAAGCTGCAGCTGTGCCAAACAAAGCCTTAGTTACCTCCAACTTCTCAATTCTTGAAACATTTTTTAATTGCAAGTTATTTTTTTCTAGCTTCATTGTTTTCTTATAAGGTTGAGAAAGATAGATAGATATAATGATTTAAAATGTTTAGTGTATTTATAATAATTGCCTAGCATTCTAATTGTGTGAACTTCATTTAAAAGATATTCAAGGCACACATATTACACAAATGCATAATTTTTTATTATTTAAAAAAAAAGAAAAGTAAAAAATTTAGACCACTTCATGCATTAACAACAATTATCATATTTTTAGCATGAACTTTTTTTATGATTCTCTTCAATTTTGGATAACATTACAAGTTTTCTCCAATATAATTCAAGCATTATTTGAACATAATGCATGAACTATGTCCCAACTATTTTGTTTTGCCTTTAAATAACCATTATTTTGTCATTCTCTTTTAATAAGCTCAGCCTGAGGGATCGAATCTCTACCACTGCAAAACATAGATAAGGTGTCAATAACAACTACCATAAAAGAAACCAGACATCCAAATTATTCCTTGCATATATTTACAAAGTTTTCACCTTGTCTGATATAATTTTGATTCTTGAGAGCTCTTGCGTCAGCTTTTCAAAGAAATAGCATCGAAGCAAGTATTAAACTAAGAGAGACTTGAACAATTGCAAATCAATTTCAATACTATACCCACATAAATCATTCATATTTACGAATGGTTAAGCTAAACGATGTATTCCGACCTCTGTATGCTTAATTTAGAAGTAAAACCAATTTACAATTGTTAAATGAAATAAACTATTAACATTGTATCAAGCACAGGAAACGGAAGAAAATTTGTAAATCAACCAAGTGAAGGGAGGAGGGAGGAAAAGATCTCATTAACACAACAAATGTATGCTGAAATATAAAACTCTCAAGCAAACTTTCCTTCCTCTAAATGCTGGTTACTGCTGTTAAAATATACATATGAAGTTGTGGAAGGAAGTAGAGTATTAAGAGTCTGTATTCATCATTGCATCCAATATGTAACAGTTTCAAGTTTTCAGGAAAGATTAATATATGATCGTCAAATATTGGGCTTTCTCAAAACAGTTGAATAATCAGGTTATATATTTCTTATAAAACCAGCTATAGATATTTCAGGTTTCTAAAGCATAGAATCATCCAAAAGCCTTGATGTATATTTACATTCATAGCATCCCTTTGAAGTATTAAATATGTAAGAGTATGTAAATGATGTACATTATGTAAGCATGTATGAATCAGATTATATGTGACTGCGCAAGCACAGGAGAGCCACATGTAAGAACTTTATGAGTATTCTCATTACATATAAGCAGATGTAGAATGATCCATGGCAATTCATGCGACCAAAGCTCATGATAACTTATCCAATGTTTTCTTATTCAAGGGCTGTTTCTAGCAGTATTGAAGTATCTGCTCAGAATGTTTAAATCCCTGAAGCCATGACTGCCAGGNACTCTGTGTTCACATAAAATGCTTTAATTTTTATAAGATAAAATTGAATATTACTAGTTGAAGAACTTAAGAACATAAATTTAATATAAAGAATAAGAAAGTAAATAAAAAAATTAAAATAAAATGAAACAAATTAAATTTCTTTAATGATTATGCTCACACATAACTTTATTTAGTTACCTCCAGCTTCTCAATTCTTGAAACATTTTTCAATTGCAAGTTATTTTTGCCTAGCTTCATTGTCTTCTTATAAGGTTGAGAAAGATAGATAGATATAATGATTTAAAATGTTTAGTTTATTTATAATAATTGCCTAGCATTCTAATTGTGTGAACTTCATTTAAAAGATATTCAAGGCACACATATTGTACACAAATGCATAATTTTTTATTATTTAAAAAAAAAGAAAAGTAAAAAATTTAGACCACTTCATGCATTAACAACAATTATCATATTTTTAGCATGAACTTTTTTTATGATTCTCTTCAATTTTGGATAAGATTACAAGTTTTCTCCAATATAATTCAAGCATTATTTGAACATAATGCATGAACTATGTCCCAACTATTTTGTTTTGCCTTTAAATAACCATTATTTTGTCATTCTCTTTTAATAAGCTCAGCCAGAGGGATCGAATCTCTACTACTGCAAAACATAGATAAGGTGTCAATAACAACTACCATAAAAGAAACCAGACATCCAAATTATTCCTTGCATACATTCACAAAGATTTGGCAAAAACATCCACAAAGTTTTCACCTTGTCTGATATAATTTTGATTCTTGAGAGCTCTTGCATCAGCTTTTCAAAGAAATAGCATCGAAGCAAGTATTAAACTAAGAGAGACTTGAACAATTGCAAATCAATTTCAATACTATACCCACATAAATCATTCATATTTACGAATGGTTAAGCTAAACGATGTATTCCGACCTCTGTATGCTTAATTTAGAAGTAAAACCAATTTACAATTGTTAAATGAAATAAACTATTAACATTGTATCAAGCACAGGAAACGGAAGAAAATTTGTAAATCAACCAAGTGAAGGGAGGAGGGAGGAAAAGATCTCATTAACACAACAAATGTATGCTGAAATATAAAACTCTCGAGCAAACTTTCCTTCCTCTAAATGCTGGTTACTGCTGTTAAAATATACATATGAAGTTGTGGAAGGAAGTAGAGTATTAAGAGTCTGTATTCATCATTGCATCCAATATGTAACAGTTTCAAGTTTTCAGGAAAGATTAATATATGATCGTCAAATATTGGGCTTTCTCAAAACAGTTGAATAATCAGGTTATATATTTCTTATAAAACCAGCTATAGATATTTCAGGTTTCTAAAGCATAGAATCATCCAAAAGCCTTGATGTATATTTACATTCATAGCATCCCTTTGAAGTATTAAATATGTAAGAGTATGTAAATGATGTACATTATGTAAGCATGTATGAATCAGATTATATGTGACTGCGCAAGCACAGGAGAGCCACATGTAAGAACTTTATGAGTATTCTCATTACATATAAGCAGATGTAGAAGGATCCATGGCAATTCATGCGACCAAAGCTCATGATAACTTATCCAATGTTTTCTTATTCAAGGGCTGTTTCTAGCAGTATTGAAGTATCTGCTCAGAATGTTTAAATCCCTGAAGCCATGACTGCCAGGCACTTGCTGGAGAATCCAATCAAATGCTGAAATTGCTGTTCTCATCTCCCGGCTCTCCTTCATTCGGAGGAATGGTATACATGTTAGCATTATGCCCTTGGTAACTTAGAGACGATCTTTTCACCTGGTTCTGAGCAGCTTTGAAGTCCTAATGACTCAGGCAACTGTTAAACTCATTTTTAGATCTAATACACATTTGTAAATTAAATTTTGTTTTCTATGTTATTAATATTAGGCTAAAAATGATTTAAACAATAAGTTTATCGCCATCAGATTTTACAAAAGAGAAAAACAACTTCCTTCACAACAGAGAACTTTCGAAACATTGCAGTCCTTTTAGTATATATTATTTTGGTATTAGATAGCCAACAAAACTCTCCATTTGATGACAATGAAAATTTCAGCAAATTAGAAAAAAATAAGTAATGTGAACCTTATGTAACATACAAAGACCCCATAACCGTACTTGGCATATAAACTGGCATTAAAAAAATATCTTTTAGAACTTCCAATGTTAAAGTGGGTGTGACAGAAAAAATCAGCGATAGGAGCTCATCTCCAAGAACAGAACAAGCTTATTTGCTGCTTCAGAAAAGTCCCTAAGCATCCACTAGAGGATAAGAAACATGTCCATTGGCATCAAAGCCGGGGTACAAGGAAGACAATTGTTTTGCAAAGTGGGTTCATCTCTTCGATATTTTGATCTTCGACGAAGCGATATAGGGTGAATTGTAAACGTTCGATACAGAGTAGAATGAAAAAGATAGACCTTGAACTTTGGGCAAGCCGGTTGAGTCCGAATCAAGAGAACAACCATTCTCCACAGTGTCTGCCTCTAGTGGCAGTTCCTCGAGCGTTTGGGATCAAAATAAAGCAAGAAAATATAATATTAAATAATATATATTAATAATTCAATTGATTTTTGTTTTTCTAAAACAAATTCTTGACTCAACATATGTTTTGTATAGATGCATAAATACAATTATTCATAGTATTTATATTCTAAGCAGATTTTGAGCCGGTTCAATTCAATCAAAGCTTAGCTCAAAATCAACCAAAAGATCCGGTTAAGCCAAAAAATTGGCTCATAACTCAACTCGATCCAAGGTGAAAAAGAGATTCATTTTTTTAGCAATATTGGATCATATAGTTAAAATAATAGACCAAAGCAATGATTTTTGGTAAACTGCCTTCAGATAGAAGTGTTACCTTGTAGGCCTATTGTAGAACCCTGAGTGTTTCCCTAATCTTTTTTTTCTTGGCAGCTATGTCATTTGGTTCTCGAAGCATGTCATCGAATAAATTTTCTCTGAATTAAAAGAGCATACTTTAAATATGCTTAACTTAATTAGAATTGGTCTAAAATCATAAAAGCATAAAGAATAAAATCATGATGATTCTAAGAATGAATTTATTAAACTAGTAATTAAAGATTATTTTCGAAATACCTATAAAGTTTCTTGATAAAAATATCATGCAGCTCTCTTTTTTTATGATTCACCTGAACAAGTGGACAAACAGTTAGTTATTAGAAAAAAAAATTGTAGAGAGCAAGATATATAAGATATATAAAAGGTTCAAAATCAAACTCGTAAAAAATAACCATTCAACATAAAAAAAAACTCAAGATAGTAACAAAACACTCATACAAGTAAACTTGTATTACAAACTATATGAACATCAATGCAAGGATCTCATTAAAGAAGATAAACTGGAAATATAAACAAAGGCCATAAAGTGCATGAGCCACGGAAAACAATTAGTGTTACTAAAATATATTGGACTCTTGGCTCAGCATAAGGTGTGTGACTCATAAAGTGCATGAGTCATGGAAATATAATTAGTTGCCAAAAGGACTAAAAGCACAATTTTGATGAATTAGGCACAAAAGCAATTACAATCACGGAAAACATGTTTCACTGGCTAGAGAAAATACTCATTGCTGCATTGAAACTTCAGGCATGGGAAATTTGCAACAAAATCCCTTAAAACCCACCAGAGGAACCTACCTATGAAGCACAATTTCTGCAGAAATTTCTTTCTTATCGCTTTTAATTTCAAAAATGCATGAAAGAATATGTAAGCATAAACTAAAAACACAGTCAATGTACAAAACAAGCTGGCTAAGGAGGTTCGTGCATATTCCTAATAAAACAAAATAAATAACTAAACTAGGCGTGAATGCTCTACAAGCCAATAAAACAAAGTGTTGCGCCTCATCAACTGAATCTCACGCCGGATTTCCCAGAAGTCGTAGAAGCTCTACCCGGGAATGTGCCGGAACTCTCCCCACTGCTCCATCTCGCCTGTTGGCGCAACCAGCCTGTGAGGAAAAATGCACCAGTTGCAACACCAGTGGGCGATCGTCGATTCATGCTAAAGATAATTATAAATTTTCCAGCACACAACAAGATTATAAGAGCACCTTTGGACCATTTCCAAATGTTCAAACCATGTTCTAACCTATCTTCGAATGAAGGTTTGAACATATCTTCAAATGAATTTGAACTTACATTTGAATAATATCAGGTCAAAACTTGAAATGTTTTAAATTTTTTTATATAATAAGTTCACCATTTTGTTCGACATTTCTTCGACTTATTTGATTTTTTTTTTTTATTTCAAGCACATGTTAGTCATAACTTAAATAAGTACTCCATTATTTAAAGATTTAGCATTATACAATATAATTTCTTAAGAAAATAAAACAACAAATATTTTTTTATTTTTTTAAGCAAGAGGCATAAGAAGTCAACAATTTCTTAAAAATATTATAATATTATTCACTAATTGTATCAGAAAATAAATTTCAATGCACCAAAGAATATCATAAAGGGTTAACTTAACTGCTGCTATTAACTTCCATGCAGTCCTTCAATCTTGCATTATATTGAACACAGGTTCTTCAATATTCTGCAAAAGAATGCTGGTAATGCAAATCTTAAAGTAAACAATAATAGGAAATGAATACAAAACAAAATCTTTACCAGTTCAGCAAAGAGTATGATTGATTGCAAATAAAAGTTGATGGCTTCCCAAAATTTTCACCACATTCCATTCCAATGAATGTGACTTCTTAAAAAAAAAAACAATCCATAAAAGAAAAATTAAATATTGTCAAAGATTTTTGGAACATTTAATGATTCCTAGTTCTCTCAAGCTGATGATCTTGCTTGGATAACATAAATACATTAAGATAAGAATTCATGATTCAATAAAAATTGTTGATTTATCAAATTTTGCAAAAAAGAACAGCAATTTCCTTCACAACAGAGAACTTTCAAAATATTGCAGTCCTTTTAGAATATACTATTTCGGCATTAGATAGCCAACAAAACTCTTCATTTAATGATAGCAAATGTTCATATCTTCTAGTACCTCATTTTACAATTTCAATTCCATCAAGTATAAAAATACAAAAAAAAAAATGAAGCAATGTGGACCTCCTGTAATATACAAGGACCCCCTAGCCATACTTCTTGGCTAGAATATCCAATTTTAAAGTGGGTGTGACACAAAATATCAACCATAAGAGCTCATTTCCAAGTACGGAACAAACTTATTGGCTGCCTTAGGAAATCCCCTAAGAATTCACTGGAGGATAAGAAAAAAGTTCATTGGCATCAGAGCCAGCGTACAGGGAAGACAACTGGTCTCTAGAGTGGGTTCATCTCCTCGATCTTTGGATCTTTGGCGAAGCGGTGTAAGGTGAATTGTAATCGTGCGATGTCAAGTAGAATGAAGAAGATAGGCCTTGGACTTTGGGCAAGCCGGTTAAGTCTGAATCAAAAGAATAACTCTTCTCCACAGTGTCTGCCTCGTGTGCTAGTTCCTTGAGCGTCTGGAATCAAAATAGAGCAAATATAATGTTAAGCAATTTATATTAATGATTCAATTGATTTTTGTTCTTCTAAAACTAATTTTTGGCTTAACATATGTGTGTATAGATGCATAAATACAATTATACATCGTATTTATATTCTATGCAGATTTTGAGCCGGTTCCATTCAATCAAAGCTAAGCTCAAAATCAACCAGAAGATCTGATTGAGCCAAAAATTTGGTTGATGACTCAATTCGATCCAAGGTAAAAAAAAATCATTTTTTAGCAATATTGGATCTAATACTTAAAATAATAGACCTAAGCAATGATTTTTGGTAAATTGCAGTCAGATAGAAGTGTTACCTTATTGGCCTTCTGCAGAACCCGAATGTTTCTCTTATCCTTTTTCTCTTGACAGCTATATCATCTGATTCTCGAAGCATGTCATCGAAAAGATTCTCTAGTTTAAAAGAACAGACGTTAAATGTGCTTAACTTAATTAGAATTAGTCTAAATCCATCAAAGCATAAAGAACAAAACCACGATGAATCTAAGTGGACAAGCCATTAGTTATTAGAAAAAAATTTGCAGAAAGCAAGATATACAAGATATATAAAAATTTCAAAATCAAATTGGTGAAAAATAACCAACCGACATCACAAAAACTCAAGATAGTAGCACAATGTTCATAGAAGTAAACTTGTATTACAATTTATATGAACATCAATGCAATGATCCTATTAAAAAGAACAGAGATTTGCTCTTCAAACCATTTTTTTGAAATTTAGTTTATGCGCTTTTGTCAATTCTTCAAACTACATCAACTCACTCATTGACAAGGTGAAGAACACCCAAACTAATGAAAAAAAATCAGTTTTATATACAGCTTTTCTGCTGAGCCACTATCTTTAAACAGTAGGCACGAGAGTAGGCTATGGGATTCACCCAAAGAGAAAACCAAAAGGTACAGCGACTTTTCTGGTTAATATTACGTGCCTTGGTCAATACCAAATCAAACCACAAACAATAAATTGAATGAATGTTGAACAGTTAAATAAAACAAAACAATAATTTATGAAACTCGCCCACTTTAGAGCATAACAAAGTTGATAAATGAAAGAAAGGGGCATTTACACCCATACCACCAAATTCTTATGCATATACATATCTACAACCTAAACTTCGATTTTTATATTCATTCCATCCAAATTTTATATCACATCAAAAAAAATATCATTATTTTAACTTACTAAAAGAGAAATACATCTTTTCATGCATAGGTAGGGTGGCATATATTTAGAAATTGAAATTTAGGTGTTAGGTACATAAACAAGAATAGAGTGGAATGCTTGTAAATCTTCCAAAAAAAATGATAGGGAAGTTTGAAGAATATCAAACTAGGAGAAACATCAACTAAATCCATTACAAATATACATGCTCCACCCAGCCTATAATTATGAAACACTTCCAATATGCAAATTTCACTTTGGAAAGCAGTAGGTCCACATATATATCACAATTAATTCTGACAGCACAAAGCAGCAAAAAAATAATAATAATAAATGAAATTTTGACTATCATTAGTATGAGCCATCAGACAAGAGAACAGAATATTCCGATTCTACATTAATAAAAATGTAAAATAAATTACTAGGAAGTGCATAATTGCCTTAGGCACAGTATCTTTAATTTTTTTTTCTGACAATATCATAGTACGATTTCAGTAATAATTTCGTAATGGAAATCTCCAAAGCCTCCTGCTCCGATTGATTTTCTAAAGGTTTCAAGATGACTGGAGTCTATATTGTAGCAAACAACATTGTAAAAGCTGTAAGAAAGTAATCTAATTGCCAAACTTGAGCAAACATTGAGTTTAATAGAACACTAACCTCTCTTAGTAGGATCATGGAGAGTGAACATTCCACATTGTGAGAAGGAACATCAACAGACTTATTGGACTATATTTCTTTTGTTGGGGCACGGTTCTCACTATAAATGTCTTCGTACACAAACGGTACTTATTTACAAAACTGATATTGAAGATAAACCATCAGTGCTTAAACAACATTTCAGAGCAAGTCATCAAACTTTGCTAATTAAATAAATTGATACTGGTAAAATCAAACTTTATACAATGAATATAGAATTAAAATAGTCCAAGTATAATAGAAATTTTTCTGCAAAAATAATAAAGAGAAGCTTCTACCAAAAAAAAGAAAAATTATAAGACTTTTATTTACCAGAGAAAACTGTATGAAACAAAAATTAATACAGCAGTACATACAATGCATGAACCTAAATATGATTAGCACTTTTGCATGATCTAATAGGCAAGTCCAACCTCTAAACTCTTCAAAAAAATTGACCGGAAAATATATTGTATCCGTGCCACACCATAAAGCTCCGTTGTTGATAATTCCTCATTTTTCCCCTTAATCATTGAAGTACAAGCTGCACAAAAATCAAGCATTTAGATTAATGAAAGATGGAAGACGCTTATTGCAAGCTCCCAGATGGTTCATTATAAATAACGTTTTTTGCAGAAAACTCACAAAGACTTGGACAAGAAGACAAAATCAGTGTTGGTGTCGGGACCAGAAAAAACGAGTAAACAAAAAATAATATGATTACAAATTATTGAAAATGATTTGAAAAAAAAATAGTTTTGATCCCTCATGTTGCACTTATTAAAAGAGAATGAAAAAAAGATGATTATTTAAAGCCAATACAAAATACTAGGGACAGAGCTAATGATGATGAAGACAAAGAAAGTGCATATTATGTGGGAGAGAAAAATTAAGGTAGTGATAATTTCCTGCTCTAGTGATGTTGAGAAAACGATCATGAATAGCAAACTAATATGACTCGTACTCCTAGCAATATAAGTGCTATATATTATAAATTTTTTTAGTTCTATATCATAAGAGAGACTTAACGTACTACTGTTACGGAAAAGAGAGCTTCATAATGTAAGCAATGCACATGGTAACGATTCAGCTTCCTTAGCATAACTAAGCTTATATTAATATGACTTAAAAGGTTTTTGTATGGTTATAAGTTTAAATTTCTATAATTTATAAATTTAAATTTTATAAAAAAAATTCCAACATTGGATTGAGAATTAAAAATGATTAAAAAGATTATGTTAGTACCGACCGATTTTATATAATTGGGACCGAATATTGCTCGGTCTGATCCGGTTTTAAAACCATGATAATTATTTCTCAATATATTCTTTCAATTTTTGCCAAGCATCCATCTTATTGAGAGAATATGAAAATTCTATTTAATCCTATCCTCCCACAAAATTTGAATTTGTGCTTTTTAGGTCAAAATTCAACAAATTCTTTCAACAACATACGCCCACAATAGCTACTCTAGAAAAGCAGCATGCATCAACCGTAATTTCAAGGAAAAAATTTGTGATTTCAAAGGTTTGTGCTACAATAGCAAAAAAGAAATAGGTGTGTGTTTTTAAAATTACCACAATAAGCTTACAAATTAAAACACAAGAAATATGCTCATTTAAATAAATTATGCTTTATGTATTAATCTAGCCGTAATATTAAATAGCTCATTCATATAAAACCTATGGAAGGCCTATTCACTGCAACTAGAGTTATTCCCTATATAAGTGGGTCCCTTTCATGAGTTTATACTAAAACCAAACATATACCGAAATTACTTTGTGAAGGGGAATAAAAGGGTAAATAAAATGCACCACCACCACCACTTGTATTGTAACAAAAAAAAATATTGGATTTAACGTGACCTAAAAAAAATTAAGCAGTTGTTTAGGATGGTACAAGTAATAGACCTCCCATATGGAAAAATCTACCATTCTGCTAAGCCATAATAAAATCATAATTTTGAAAATTGAACTTCAACATGCAACATCGAGTACCGGTCATCCCTTTGATTCTACAACATACCCATAGGCAGTATGTTCCTTTGCCACAACCACCAATTGGGAATTTATGCGAGCCTTCAATCCTGGAAGAACTGATCAGATATGTTGCATTAAAATCTGAAGAGAAAAGAATCATTGCAAACAAATAGCAAGTTGATTAATTTTTTGTTAAAAACCACCACTTTTACGAATGAAGAACCATATAAAATTCAAATGATGGCAAGTTGATTAAATTTTGTTGAATAACAAATATTCTTATGAATGAAAAACTAAATAACGCCATTAAATTGATTAGATATCAGGCTTCTGAAAGTTAAAATGTGAATTGCAAAATAGCAAATTAATAATACTCTGCAGTAACATTTGCCAATCCAACACATATTAAGAAGATCAGGGAAAGAATTCACCTGATTCAATTTCTTAGCTAATTTTGGAACTCCAGAGCAATGAGAAACACCATGATATATCTAATTAACAAAGATGTCAAGCTTAGACTCGAAGATTACAAAAATGCAAAAGTAAAGTTATTAAAGCTAGTAATTGCAATAATCAAATTCACCAAGTTGCTAATTACATACAAGTTGACGTCTAAATAAAGCATCTTCATTGGTCAGAGCATCTTTTATGTTTTGATTTAAATTGATGTATTGAATACAAAAGAAAAATAGAATCATCAATAATCAAGAGTGTAGCTAAGGTTACATGGGAGTTTCAGGAAGCCTTGAACGAGCACAAATTTAACAAATAACAATTTTTGAATAATAGTGTTGTTCAATTAGAAGATTACAACACAGTAGTACCTCAGTAGTAAAAAAATAGTGAAACTTATTTTATAGGGACATTTACATACATTCCACCCAATACCTATTTATCTACATAAACTTTACTTTTAATATTTATACCACTCAAATCTTTCATATCACATCAAAACACCACCATTTTAACTTTTAAAATGTGAAATACACTTTTTTATGCATAGGTAAGGTGCAATGTATTTAAAAAATTGAAGTTTAGGTGTTAGATATGTAAATACATGGGAAATGAGTGGTATGTATGTAAATCTTCCTAATTTATATTTAGCTTCGGAAAAAGTGTATTTATGAATATTTACATACATACCACTAACTTCCCATGTATTTACATATCTCACACCTAAACTTCAATTTTTACATGCATTCCACCTTTCCTATGCATGAAAACGTGTATTTCACATTTTAAAAGTTAAAATGGAGGTGTATTGATGTGATATGAAAGATTTGGGTGAAATAAATATTAATAGTAAAGTTTATGTAGATAAATAGGTATTAGGTGGTATGTATGTAAATGTCCCTATAAAATATGTCTCTGTTTCTTACTACTGAGATACTAATGTGTTGTAATCTTCTGATTGAACAACAATATGGTTCAAAAATTATTATTTGTGAAATTTTTGCCCGTTTAAGACTTTCTAAAACTACTACGTAACCTTAGCTATATACTATTGATTACTGATGATTTTATTTTTCTTTTATATTCAAGACATCAATTTAAATTGAAGCATAAAATATGCTCTGGCCAATGAAGAGACAATCTTTAGACATCAGCCTGTACGTAGGTGAATTTGATTCTTACAATTACTAACTTTAATAGCTTTCCTTCTGCATTTTTTGTAATCTTCGAGTCTCAACTTGACATCTTTGTTGATTACGTATATCAAGGTCTTTCTCATTGTCGTGGAGTTCTAAAATTAGCTAAGAAATTGAATCAGGTGAGCTCCATTTGCAAATTCTTACCGCAATCTTTTTAATATGTTTTGGCTGGGTAAATTTTACTGCAAGCTATTATTAACCAACTTTCAGAAACATGATATATAATCAATTTAATGTCATTTTCTTGAAGTTTATTTAGTTTTTCATTCATAAGAATATTTGTTTTTTTTTTTAAATTAATCAGTTTGCTATCTATTTGAATTTTATTTGGTTCTTCATTCGTAAGATTGTTGGTTTTTAACGAAAATTTAATGAACTATTTATTTTTTTCTCTAATGATTTTAGTGCAACATATCCTGTTAGTTCTTCCAGGATTGAAGTCTTACATAAATTCCCATTTGGTAGGTGTGGCAAAGGAGCATGTTGCCTATGGGGATGTAGAATCAAAGTTATGACAGGTACTAGATATTGCATGTTGAAGTTCAATTTTCAAAATTATGATTTCATTTTGGCTTAGCAGAATGGTAGATTCTTCAATATGGGAGGTATATTACTTGTACTTGTTGGACATTTTTATATTTTTTGAAAGTAAAATTTTAAATTTAAATTTAATATAATATATAATGTAATTTTAATTCTGTGAAAATGATATTTTTTTTTTATTTTGGAAAATAATGAGAGCATATATTTCTCATATTTTTAATAGTTTAAATAGTCAAACACGATAACATAAATGATATATCATCTCGAATGATAAACATATCACTTATTAGTAGGCTTAACTATTTAAACTTAAAAGTTTATGACTTTATTTTGATCTGCAAAATTTATAGTCGACAAATTATCTTATCTAGTATACTAGATTAATTTGAGTTCTTAATTCTCTATAGAAACAAGCTCCTATAGTTAATTACATCTTGGACAACCAAAGTCAGCTAAGAATCTTCAGTGATATCTCAAACTAACCAATGATTTGGCTTTACATCTTTGAAAGAGAAATTATTTGATATTTACTCGTGCAAATTATTTAAATATTCTGGGCTTATATCTATATTTCATATGTAAATGACCAGAGAAAATATGAGGATTTATGTCGTACATAACGACGACATTGGGATCCTAAAAAGTGTAGGACTTATATCGTATAATATACAATCGTACGAAGTCCTTATAGATAGTATGTGAGGGCTTACGTCGTACCAGACGGACAACCTCGATGTCCTATAGGTATGTTATTTAAATCTATCGAACTTCAGTTGAAACTCCTTTGGCCATCTTCTGTTGTTATCTCGACCGCCGCCCGAAGATGAATTGTCACTTACTCCAGGTCGTCGTCTCGTCTTAAGAAGAGGAGAAAAAAAAGAATATGTTTTATCATTTATTTGAGTTTTAAAAAAAATATTATTTGTAGTACTGAAAATATTTATTAAAAAATTTTAAAGACTGAGAAATTAGAAATAGTGTTTGAATTACGTGTCATATGATTCAACACTAAAACATGCATTCTACACCTACTATCCTAAAATAACATGCTAGAGAAGCAATAATTAGAAGTACAAGTAAAGGTGACATATATAGTACAATGCAGCAAAGAAAGGAAAGGAAATAAAAGCTATATAACAAAGTGAAATACAAAACATGCAGGCATTGTGTAGTAAAGTACTGTAAAAGGAAAAAACTTGAAGAAAGTTGTATAATAAAGTATTGTAAAGAAAGAAAAGCTATGCGGTAAAGAGAAGAACTGTACAACAGAAATAGATAAAGAAACTGAAACAACTAAAGGCGTACCTGGTTAGTTTTGCTGATGCTTCAAAACAGATTGTGATTACATAACATAAATGGATTAGATAAACATTTGCAAATTATATATGAAAGGCTTAATAATGAAGTTAAATGATAAGCATATGAAAATTCATAGTGGGGTATAAGATTTTAATTTGGGGATAGGCTCTGACTAGACTTTCTTTTCTCTTTTATCTCAATCCCACAGACAACTGAAATATCGAAATCTACCTATCAATATCAATCAGAAGTCACCAGAAAATCACCCCTAGAATCTGGCAACCCTAAACTCTGTCATTTAATTGATTAGTGAACTAAAATAGTATATGAACTTATCAGTCAAAGGTATCAGATACTTATATGTGCAGTCTAAAAAGTGATATTTATTGTGTAGTATCTAAACTTATCAATTAAAGGTGTGTATACCTATATGAGGTATGTGAGGTGTAATGTTTGATGTGTAGTGTATATGCGTGTAATATTGAATACATATATGTATTAACTGGTGTATGGTGTCTATGGTATAGTGTTTACTACTTTATAAATGTGACATATATTATTTTATGGGTGTAGTATCTGCTTATTTTGCAAGTGTGGTATCTGTTACTGGTTCACAAATCTTTTAAAGAAGGGTTGGAGCTACCAACGATTTAAGGGAGTGAAAGGGCATCTTACTAATTGAATATTGATTTTATATTTCCAACTATAAGAAAAAGTTAATTAAAGGTTCTTTGCATCATTGCATTTTACCTCGCACCTTATAAGCCACCTCGATGTTTCATATGTTTATCAAATAATTTTTAGATATCTCATGTCAAAAGATCTCGAGAAAAGTAAATTTCCAAAAGATTCTTGAATATCATCCTCCCACCTTCAAGTTTGAACTTTAAAAACATCACATATTTTATATACAAATTTCTCAAAAGTAGGTACTTTACCAACTAATATACCAGGGGTGAAGAGAAACACCGCAAGAGACAAGAAAATACCTATATTCAAGAATAGAAAGGTTACCAGATTCAATTGGGCGGAAATCCATTAGACAAGGGTTACCGGCGAAGCAACCGTCGGTCGGTAAGGGCTCGGAAGGAAGGAAGATGATCGGAGAACCGGAAGAAAGCTTTGAAGATTTTGGCTGAAAGAGGGGCAAGGGTTTCGGGCGAGAGGAGGCGTGAGCGAGGGATTCGGCGAGGGAGAGAAGGGGAGGCGTTGGTTTTATTTTTATTTTATAAAGAAAAATCTTTTTATTTTTTTTAGTTTTAATATTATTATTTTATTCAAATTCGTTAAATTACACAAAATTCGACCCAATTCGGAACCCTAGCAATATATATGTCTTCCCGGCTAAAATAAACGTCTCGGACGCACCGGCACATTCCGTTTCATCATCCGGAGTCACCCGGACAAATTCACCAAATATCGTACCAATTTAACTTTAATTCACGTATATCGCGGCAAAAGAAGCTAATTTGGTCCAATCGGAGTCGTTTAATGAGCAAATTGATGATCGGTCATTGCCTAAACGACAATCATAGTCAAACATATTGCTCTCGACAGAAAGTCAAACGTCGAACGTCGTGGGGTCCCCTTATGGCTTTCAAATCCCTATCGGAACTCAATAAGAGATTCAATATGTCGGCTTTAATCGACTCAACTGAACGTCGAGGATTAGAAACCGTTCATATGAAACTTCAAGGAGCGAAGAAATGACTTGAATTTCTAAATATTGTGGGCCTCGGTCTAGTCCTTTAAGAAAGTCAAACATGAAATCCTAAGGCTAGATCCTTGGGTATCTAAGGAAAGGGAAAGAAAAACCTCAAAATTGAGGTCAACAGTACCATCCCAAACAGCTGTTTGATTTTGTTTTTTTATGTCACTTTAAATCCCATATGTTTTTTTCTTAATAATAAAAGTGGCGGCGGTGCATTTTATTTACCCTTGTATCCCCTTCATAAAGTAATTTTGATACATGTTTGATATAATCTTATGAAAGCGACCCACTTATATAGGGAATACTCTACTTGCGGTGAATAGGCTTTCCACAGGTTTAATATTACAGTTAGATTGCTACATAAAACATGATTTTATGTGAATGATGAACATACTTCTTGTGTTCTAATTATTTATAAGCACAAGAAAAATTATGTAGACAAATTTAACATCAACATTTAATAACTAAATTGTCCTCATATTGAGCTGAAACTATTGAAGTGATTATCATAGTTGCTTGATTACGCACGTTACTAAAAATGTCTTCGAACACAAACCGTAGTTATTTACAAAACTAATATTGATGATAAACTATCAAGGAAAAAAGAATTATCAGTGCTTATCCGAATATTCAGAGCAAGTAATCAAACTTTGCTAACTAAATAAACGGATACAAGTAAAATCAAACTTTATTGAATGAATATAGAATTAGAATAGTCTAAGTATAATAGAAAAAAATTTTCTGCTAATATAATAAAGAGAAAAGCATATACACAAAAAATTTATATGATTTTTATTTACCTTGAAAAGACATAATTAAGTACCCTAAGAATTATTTGGTGCACATTAAATCTAAACGTGTGTTTCAAAAGCATATTGAAATTAAAAACATATATAGCAAGCAATGGATGGTATTAAAAGAAGTCGTGAATAGAAAAAAGATTTTCCAATTATAATTAAATAACATTTAAGAATAGCAATGAGTTTGTATCTCTTGATCTTGATTATGGAAATTCTTGACATAGATATTTTAAAATACAGTGCCTTAGTGCATGCATTTTGCAAATGATAAATATTTAACTAGTGAGATTCATGATGAAATTAGTGAAATATTTGAACAACTACAAAAAAAAATATTTGGAAGATAAAGGACTTAAAACTAGTAGAACAAAGGTTGAATACATGATATACAACTTTATGAGTGATATTAACATCAATCAATAAAGTTAGAAGATAAAACGATACCTAGGTGTGATAAATTTAAGAATGTAAAATATATTAATAAAAAAGAGAGAATAAGATAGCAAGTTCTAGGGTGAGCTTGATGGTCCAAAATGGAGAAGAGCATTGTAAGTACTATGTAAAAGGAGAAAATCATGAACACTTGGAAGGTGAATTTTATAAAACCATAATTCGATCAACAATGTTATATATTTGAGTGTTTACCTGTAAAAATTAAAAATAAATAAAGGGATTATTTTATTAGAAGTCAAAGTATAAAGTTATTGGATTATGGGAATGATATAAGTTGCATCTATCTATTAAATATAAGGTAATTGAAAATATATTTGCATTTGACATATACAACAAATTATAAAAAAACACCAATTCTATAAAGGACTAGAAAAGGAAAAAATATACAACTAAGATAGCATGAAAAGAAGATGTTCAAAAAGATTTAGGAAGAGTAGTTAACACCACAAGTAACCTGGCCAAAAAATAATTGGGACGAGGCCAATGTTGATGATGAATCATGCATGGCATGTTTATCTACTATGCTGAATTCAAAATGATACTACTATTAAAAATACTACTGCAAAACATAGATAAGGTGTCAATAACAACTAACATCAAAATGATTTCTTGCATACATTTACAAAGATTTGGCAAAAATATCCACAAAGTTTTCACCTTGCCTGATATAATTTTGATTCTTGAGAGCTTTTGCATCAGCTTTTCAAAAAATAGCAACGAAGCAGTATTAAACTAAGCACTATACTACTATTTCAAATAAGTATTTTCATCAAGAGTGAGAAAGAAAAACATGAAGGAGCTCATAATGCTAGTTATGTGCTGGCTTCCAAAAATAGAAATTATTAAAATAGATTAATTAGATAACAGGTACCTTGGGTCTGGAAATTGATGCTGCTAACCTCGAAGATTTCACTTCTTGTTGTGAAATCTCCACAGCCTTGTTTCCTCCAATAAAATTTGGATGTGAAGCGTTTATATAATCCATCTGCAAAAAATTGCATATCAAAATGGCAACATGGACAGAAGTTTCTAAGATCATTATGAGGCATTTACATTCATACTGCACAATCCCTATATATTTACATACATACCACTCAAATCTCTAACATCACATTAAAAATACCCCTATTACTATTTTTTTCAAAGTGAAATACACCTTTTCATGCATAGGTTTATAGCATGAAAGTGTTATAAATATTAATATCAAAATTTAGGTAGATGTAAATACATAAGAGTTATGTGGTATGTAAATCTCTCAAATCCTAAATGTTGAAATATTCAAAAACAGAGATTGTGAAATCAGATGCAAGTGTTGCAGCAGTATAAGTCTGAAATGCGCACAATTACTACTGATGAAGAAACTCGGTAGTATATGTTTGTAACATTAAATGATCAGGTTCTTTTTTTTAAGGCAATTAAAGCAAATGCAATCTTATCACAACATATCAACACTGATAAATTAATCCAATACCTCCATTTCAATCGGATGGGTTGTTATGGTTTCTGCTGGCCAAAGACCTTCTCATAAGAAAATTCCAATTACCTCGTCCAGCGCTTCCGCAGAACAGGATATCGATGGAGCTCATTAGCTAAGCTGCTATGGCTCATCTAATACAAAAACAAAAAACAAATAAGTTTCACTATTTCTTTGCAAACTATTGATTCTTATTATATACAAATGGTGTATGCATGGTAACATACCTTAATCAATTCATCATAGACGAACTTTGCACAATGAAGGCTTGGATCGAGTAAACGACCAATCTGCCTTCTTACAAGAACTTCAAATGGCACCTAATCAATTTCACAATTGGGGAAAACACTTCTCTTCAGAAGATTTGAAATGAAAGAGACCAAAAAACAATTCAGTCTCTTCATTCTAGTTTCAGCAATGGATTCACTAGTAATTACCTCATGTACAAACAAAGCACCTTTAGGACCGGTGGCATTCTGAATAGCCATACAATGTCCTCATCACTAACATCCTCAGAAGGATCAACTTCCTGCAAGTAAAATGGAAATTACCATTATTTCTTCATAGTTTTTTTCAGAATTAAATTGCCAATGAAATTAAATCATTGAAGAGTCCATTTAACTTGAAAATAAAACATTCAGGTTAAACATTAAATCTAAAGAAAAATTGTATGAAACTAAAAAGTAATACAGCAGTATATACAAGGCATGAATCTAAATATGCTTAGCACTTTTGCAAGGTCTAGAAGCAAGTCCAACCTCTTAACTCTTCACAAAAATTGACTGGAAAATATAATGAATCCGTGCCCCACCATAAAGTTCCGCTGTTGATAATTCCTCATTTTTTCCCTCAATCATTGAAGTGAAAGCTGCATAAAATCTAGCATTTAGAGTAATGGAAGACGCTTAACAATGCTTCCAACTTAGAAGTTTTTTTGGCTTTAATGTGACATGTAAAATCACATAGAAAGTTCTAAGACATACATCTGTGAAAATTGTCTAACTTAGTAAGTAGGGTTCCAGCAAAACCACCATGACTATAAAAGCGATCTTTATAAATCAGATAGCTAAACTGCAATGCACTAAAATCCCAGTTTGATTTGAAAAAAATAGATTTGATCCCTCAGGCTGCACTTATTAAAAGAGAATGAAAAAATGATGGTTATTTAAAGTCAATACAAAATACTTGGAACAAAACTAATGATAATGAAGACCAAAAAAGTGTATATTATGTGGGAGAGAAGAATTAAGGTAGTGTTGATTTCCTGCTCCAATGATGTTGAGAAAACGATCGTGAATAGCAAACTAATATGACTCGTACTCCTAGCAATATAAATGCTATATATTATAATTTTTTTTAGTTCTACAACATAAGAGAGACTTAACAACCTACTGTTATGGAAAAGAGAGCTTCGTAATGTGAGCAATGAGCATGCTAAGGATTCAGCTTCCATAGCATAACTAACCTTATATTAATATGACTTAAAAGGTTTTTGAATCTATAGCTATAAATTTAACTTAATATAATTTATAAATTTAAATTAAAAAAAAAACTCTTAACATTGGATTGAGAATTTAAAATGATTAAAAAAATTATGTTAGGACCGACTCATTTTATATAATTGGGACCGAATATTGCTCGGTCCGGCCCAAAACCGTGATAATTATTTCTCAATATATTCTTTCTATTTTTGCCAAACATCCATCTTATTGAGAGGATCTGAATATTTTATTTAATCCTCTCCTCCCACAAAATTTGTATTTGTGCTTTTAGGTCAAATTTCAACAAATTCTTTCAGCATCACATGCCCACAATAGCTAATCAGGAAAAGCAGCACGCACAAACCGCAATTTCAAGGAAAAAAAATTGTGATTTTAAAAGATTGTGCTACGATAGCATAAAGGAAATGAGTGCGTGTTTTTAAAATTACCATAATAAACTTAGAAAGTAACTAAAACACATAAAGTATGTTCATCATTTAAATAAATTATGCTTTATGTAACAATCTAACCATAATATTAAACCTATGGAAAGCATATTTACCACAAGTAGAGATATTCCCTGTATAAGTGGGTCACTTTCATAAGTTTATAATAAAACCAAACAAGTATCAAACTTACTTTGTGAAGGGGAATACAAGGGTAAATAAAATGCACCGCCGCCACTTGTATTAAAAGAAAAAAAACATATTGGATTTAACGCGACGTAAAAAAACAAAATCAAGCAGTTGTTTGGAATGGTATAAGTAATAGACCTCCCATATTGAAGAATTTACCATTCTGCTAAGCCAAAATGAAATCATGATTTTCAAAATTGAACTTCAACATGCAACATCTAGTACTGGTCATACCTTTGATTCTACAACATCCGCAAAGGCAGCATGCTCCTTTGCCACAGCTACCAAATGGGAATTTATGCGAGACTTCAATCCTGGAAGAATTGACCGGATATGTTGCACAAAAATCTGAAGAGAAAAGAATCATTGCAAACAAATAATAAGTTGATTAAATTTTCGATACAAACCAATAATCTCACAAATGAATAACCAAATAAAATTCAAACAGATAGCAAGCTAATTATTTTTTTTTGAAAAACAAATATTCTTATGAATGAAAAACTAAATAAACTTCGAGAAAATGCCATTAAATTGATTGTATATCAAGCTTCTTAAAGTTGGTTAATAACAGTTTGAAGTAACCTTTACCCAACTAAAACATATTAAGAAGATCATGGTTAGAATTGACAAATGGAGCTCACCTGATTCAATTTCTTAGCTAATTTTGGAACTTCACAGCAATGAGAAAGACCATGATATACCTAATCAACAAAGATATCAAGCTTAGGCTCAAACATTACAAAAATGCAGAAGGAAAGCAATTAGAGCTAGTAATTGCAAAAATAAAATTCACCAAGTTTCTAATTATATCCACGCTGACATCTAAAGAATGCCTCTTCATTGGCCAGAGCATCTTTTATGCTTCCATTTAGATTGATGTCATGAATACAAAAGAAAAATAGAATCATCAGTAATCAAGAGTGCAGCTTAGGTTGCATAGGAGTTTCAGGAAGCCTTGAACGGGCACAAATTTCACAAATAACTTTTGAACCATAGTGTTGTTCAATTCAGAAGATTACAACACAACAGTACCTCAGTAGTAAGAAAAAGAGATGCATATTTTATAAGGACATTTACATACATACCACTCAATACCTATTTATCTACATAAACTTTACTTTTAATATTTATACCACCCAAATCTTTCATATCACATCAAAACACCACCATTTTAACTTTTAAAATGTGAAATACACGTTTTCATGCATAGGTAAGGTGGAATGTATGTAAAACTTAAAATTTATGTGTTAGATATGTACATGGGAAATGAGTGGTATGTATGTAAATCTTCCTAATTTATATTTAGCTTCCGAAAATAGTCAGCTCACTTAACAAAGTCTCTTTTTAATGACCATGAAAAGGAAAAAACTTTGTCCATAAGAATTATGAAATAACCAAGTCCCTTAATGATGCCTTCTTTTGAAACATATGGATACGTTCAACTTGCACTTCTATTTGACAATAAAACTAATGCTATGCTACTTTTACGCATTATATGAAACTATGTTGAGCCCTTTGGTGTATTGAAACTGGATAGAATTAAACTTTGTCTTGAGCCGCTTGAGCCCTTTGGTGTATTGATCTGGATCAGAAAGGCTCTTCTCACACTAGGTTGGGTTAACCCCGGTCCAGGCTAGTAAGAGGATATACATGATTCGCAACATGCAGCCTAGCCTAAAAAAAATAAAAAAAAGGTGTAGCAATCAATGGATTCAACGCATCAAATTTGAACAATTTTTACCGCCATATAATTTATTACTGAAATAATAATAAATTATTTGACTATGGAATCCACATAAGCAAGGGGGAAAGAGGAAATAAAATAATTATCCTCAGTTCTTAATTAAAAAATGACTTGACAATTTAATTTTAAGAATATTTGCATACATTCCACTGAATTCTTATGTATTTACATAACTAACACCTAAAC
The DNA here is from genome assembly GCA_003013225.1 of Phalaenopsis aphrodite. Lineage (NCBI taxonomy): Eukaryota > Viridiplantae > Streptophyta > Magnoliopsida > Asparagales > Orchidaceae > Phalaenopsis > Phalaenopsis aphrodite. The sequence continues at coordinate 233,999 of NEWO01000610.1, read as the reverse complement.
TTCAATTTTTACATATGTCGCCTTACCTATGCATGAAAATGTGCATTTCATTTTCTAAAAGTTAAAATAGTGGCATTTTTTATGTGATATGAAGTATTTGGGTGTTATAAATGTAAAAACAAGGTATAGGTGTTAGATATGTAAAAACATAAGAATTTGGTGTTATGTATGTACATGCCCCTTAATTTTCTTTATTTTTCAAAACAAACAAATCACTCTACAAATGTACAATCCTGATTTGTAACATGCAAGCATAAAAGGAATCAAAGCATCATAAATTACCATCTCGATCAGCAATCAGGGGTCATTTGAAGTGCATCGGAGTTTGATAAATCTGCATTTGTTAGCGAAAATGCCAATATTATAGAAGTTTCATGCTTAATGTATGATAACAGCATTGTTCTGATTCTAGCTTCGATGTCACTTGGTTGATCGCCTACTGGAACTTTTGTTATTCCAGACAAATCAACCAGGGTGATACTAAAAACATTTAGAGAGAAAATCTTCAAACGAATTTGTTTGTCTGAAACTCCTTTGTTACACGCTTAGTTTTAGCTTGTAGATTTACTATTTAATTTCACGAAACATTGACCGATAGATAAAATGGAAATATAAACAAAAGCCATAAAGTGCATGAGTGAATACAGCCAAAAGGTCTAAAAGCAAAATTTAGTACAATCACGGCAAACATATTTCCCTGGCTGGGGAAAATACTCATTGCTGCATTGAAACTTCTGGCATGGTAAATCTACAACAAAATCCCTCAAAACCCATCAGAGGAACCAACTTATGAAGCACAATTTCTGCAGAAATTTCCTTCTTATGGCTTTATGTTTCAAAAATGCATGAAACAAATATGTAAGCATACACTAAAAATACACTAAAAACACAGCCAATGTAACAAAACAAGCAGCCTGCGAGGTTCGCGCATATTCCCAATAAAACAAAATAAATTATGCGTGAATGATCTACAAGCCAGTAAAGCAAAGTGTTGCTCCTCATCACCTGGATCTCAAGCCGGATTTCCAAGAAGTCGTAGAACCTCTTCCGGGAATGTGCAGGAACTCCCCCACTCCTCCATCTCGTCGCGTGCAAATATCAGAGCCACGCGGCAAGAAATCGCGGCCGACGAGCGCCTCCAATACGCTTGACGTATTGGAGGCACAGCACCTCTTCCGGGAATGTGCAGGAACTCCCCCACTCCTCCATCTCGTCGCGTGCAAATATCAGAGCCACGCGGCAAGAAATCGCGGCCGACGAGCGCCTCCAATACGCTTGACATGCTGTGCATTCTACTCGTAGACGGTTGCGCCACCAGGCGAGATGAGGAGCGGGAACAGTTTCTGCAACATTCCCGACATTCCCGCCAAGCGGTACTACGATCTCTGGGAAATTCGGCGTGAGATTCAGCTGCCATCGAATTCTGACTCCCGCTCTTTCATCAGCGAGGCCAGAGCACCGGAATAGCACCAACCCTAGAATTATTCTCTTTCTTTCTTTATTGAACGGTATATATACCATCATAAAATTAATAATATAATACTCCACCGAATAACTTCTCCGCAAATAAAATTCTTATTTCTTATTACTTATTTTAAGGTAAATAACCTCTATTCATTAGACATAAATATATTCTCATAATTACAAGCATTATTCTTGTGTATTGTAGTAGACTTCGAGATTAGCTTCAAATATTTTTTATTTATAAAAATTATATATGATGCTAGATAAAATTGAATATAATGAACTACGAGCTGATTTTGAGCTAAAACGTATCCGAATAACTCAATTTTAGAGTTAACTCGACAGCCATAATATATTAAATAAATAATATTGATATTATAACTTTTCATTTATATCTTATGATACATTATTTCATAATGTAAAATTGAAGCTAGAGTACTCAAACAAGCCGCTCCAATGACTGACAAAAATATCCAAATAAGTGTAATGTTTAAAAGAAAACTAAAAAATTAAGATCATGAAAATGAGAATCATCACATACACACATATATAATGTTTTGCAAAGGCGATAAGGTGAGTCAATAAAAAAAATTGATCACACAATATGATATAATATCTATGAATTAATATCTTAGTAATATAACAAACAAACATAACTAAGAAAATATCATCCTAACGTAAAATAGAGGAGGGATTTAAAAGATAAGAGAAGTAAACTGAAATTTCGTAGTTAAACCAAAGTAGACTTTGGAAATTATGGTGGTTAAATCATTTGGAAATAAAAATTAAATCATTTGGAAAATTATTGTTTTATTTTTGTGGGTGGGGGTAAGAATTTAATGTATTGATATATTTATTACCTGTATAATACACATCTACACCCTCTTGATAAGCATTTCGATGTATCTTAAGAGTATGTTTCTTCTTTGGAATCTCTTATTGATAAGCAGATAATCTATCCCTTGCTGTACATGTATTTCAAAGCATTTCATTGTCTATTTTGCTATATTTATAGTATGCATTTTTTCATTCATGAATGACAAATTGAATGAACAAATTTTAATTGCAGGGATATTTTTCTCCTGTAGTTGTGAAGTGCACCAGTTACTATCAAAAGAAGATCAGGAATCTCGTACTTAATCAATCCACCAGTAAGCAATTCAAGAGATTAGCTTCATACCTTACATCTGGTTCTTCAGGTTTTGCAGTAAATGCAATCAGCAAATGCATGAAGACAGACCTCAAGGTAGCGTTCTCCTGACAATATTTCAATTTTGTTTAGTTTTTTAGCTTCTACACTTGAGTACATGAGAACAACTTTAGCTTGCAGCTCCTGGAAAATAAACGCTGCAGTGTGCTGGGGTTTAGGAGATTGGTGGTTGAGCTATAATGTCATTGAAGATTTCTGCAAGTCCTCGAATCATAAATTAGTAGAACTGCCAAAGGTTTCTTCAGTTCCCTTTAATTTATTGTTTTAGAATGTAATTTAGTAATAGCAGGATAAGTGTAATGCAATCTATTCATCTTAACTTGATTTGCAGGCTGGCCATCATGTACATGAAGATTCTGGAGAAGAGCTTGGGGCAATAATAGCAGAACTCATAGACAAAGGAATGTGCACACTTGTCATGAAGAAAAAGATGATTGTCAACACATCAATAATGATCTTCATTATTAAATAAATAAATCACAATGAAATATGAAATATAATTATCTTATTTATAAAAATGTTTTAAATCTAAGAAGTTTATTTTTCATAAGCAGTCAACGTGGTTGATAAATCAAATCCTCCCAACTTACAGAGCATAGACTACAAATCCAACACTAAATTCATCACTATCAGATTTTGCAAAAGAGAACTGAAACTTTCTTCAAAACATAGCAGTCATTTTAGTATATACTACTTTATAGCTAGCAAAACTCTTCATTTGATGACAATGAAAATTTCAACAAATGTTCGTATATTCTAGTACCTCATTTTACAATTCCATTACGTGTAAAAATACTAAAAAAAAAAAAAACAATGTGGACCTCATGTAATATTTACAAGGACCCCATAGTCATACTTCTTAGCATATAAAATGACAATAAAAAGTTTCCTTCGGAACTTCCAATTTTAAATTGGGTGTGACACAAAAAATCAGTCATAGGAGCTCATCTCCAAGAGCAGAACAAACTTATTTGCTGCTTCAGGAAATCCCCCAAGCACCCACTGTAGGACAAGAAACAGGTCAATTGGCATTAGAGCCGGGCTACAGGGAAGAGAACTGATCTCCAAAGTGGGTTCATCTCCTCGATCCTTGGAACTTCGGTGAAGCGGTGTACGGTGAATTGTAATCGCTCGATGTCGAGTTAAATGAAGAAGATAGGCTCTGAACTTTAGGCAAGCCCGCTGAATCCGAATCAAGAGAATAACCCATCTCCACAGTGTCCGCCTCGAGTGGCAGTTCCTCTAGCGTCTGGGATCAAAATAAAGCAAATGTAATAATAAGCAATCTATATTAATTATTCAATTGATTTTTAATCTTCTAAAACAAATTCTTGGCTCAACATATGTGTGTCTAGATGCATAAATACAATTATACATAGTATTTATATTCTATGCAGATTTTGAGCCTGTTAAATTCAAGCAAAGCTTAGCTCAAAATCAGTCAAAAGATCCGACTTAGCCAAAAATTTGGCTCATGACTCAACTTGATCCAAGGTAAATAATAGATTCATTTTTTAGCAATATTGGATCTTATAGTTAAAATACTAAGCCCAAGCAATGATTTTTGGTAAATTGCATTCAGATAGAAGTGTTGCCTTGTAGGTCTGTTGCAGAACCCTGAGTGTTTCCTTTATCCTTTTTCTCTTGACAACTATATCATCTGGTTCTTGAAGCAAGTCATTGAAAAAATTTTCTCTGATTTAATAGAACAGATGTTAAATGTGCTTAGCTTAATTAGAATTAGTCTAAAATCATAAAAGCATAAAGAACAAAACCATGATGAATCTAAGAATGAACTTATTAGACTGGTAATTGAAAATTATTTTGGCAATTACCTGTAAAGTTTCCTGATAAAAATATTGTGTAGCTCTTTTTTTGTATGATTCGCCTGAACAAGTAGACAAGCAGTTAGTTATTAGAAAAAAATTTGCATAGAGTAATATATACTAGATATATAAAAATTTTGAAATCAAACTGGTGAAAAATAACCAACCAACATCACAAAAACTCAAGATAGTAACACAACGTTCATAGAAGTAAAATTGTATTACAATTTAGATGAACATGAATGCAAGGATCCCATTAAAAAGAGAGATTTGCTCTTCAAACCAATGTTTTGAAAGTTAGTTTATGGGCTTTTGAAAACTCTTCAAACAATCACCTCACTCATTGACAAGGTGAAGAACACCCAAAATAATGTAAAAAAAAAAAAAAGTTTTATGTACATCTTTTCTGTTGAGCAATTATCTTTAAACAGTAGATACGAGAGTCGGCTATGGGATTCGCCCAAAGAGATAAACAAAAGGTACGACTTTTCTGGTTAATATTACGTGCCTTGGTCAGTACCAAATCAATCCACAAACAATAAATCGAATGAATGTTGAACAGGTAAATAAAACATGACAATAATTTATAAAACTCACCCATTTTAGAGCATAACAAAGTTGAATGCCATGAAAAAACTCGTGCATAAATGAAAGAAAGGGNATTTTAGAGCATAACAAAGTTGAATGCCATGAAAAAACTCGTGCATAAATGAAAGAAAGGGGCATTTACATGCATACCACCAAATTCTTATGCATTTACATATCTACAATCTAAATTTCGATTTTTATATTCATACCACCCAAATTTCATATCACATCAAAAATATCATTATTTTAACTTAATAAAAGAGAAATAAACCTTTTCATGCATAGGTAGGGTGGCATATATTTAGAAATTGAAATTTAGGTGTTAGGTACGTAACTAAGATGTGAGTGGAATGCATGTATATCTTCCAAAAAAAATGACACGGAAGTTTGACGAATATCAAACTAGGAGAAACGACAGCTAAATCCTTTACAAATATACATGATGCTCCACCCAGCCTATAGTTATGAAACACTTCCAATATGCAAATTTCACCTTGGAAAGCAGTGCATCCAGATATATATCACAATTAATTCTGATAGCACAAAGCAGCAAAAATCACAATAAATGAAATTATGAGTATCATTAGTATAAGCCAGACAAGACGACAGAATATTCCGATTCTGCATAATCAAAATGTAAAATAAATTACCATGAAGTGCATAATTTTCTTAGGCACAATATCTTCAATTTGTATCCTGACGATATCATAGTAAGATTTAAGTAATAATTTTGTAATGGAAATCTCCAAAGCCTCCTGCTCCGATTGATTTTCTGAAGGCTTCAAGATGACTGGAGGCTATATTGTAGCAAACCACAGTTTAGAAGCTGTAAGAAAGTAATCTAATTGCAAAACTTGAGCGAACATTGAGTTTAATAGACCACTAACTTCTTGTGGTTGAATCATGGAGAGTGAATGTTACACATTGTGAGAAGGAACACTAGCAGACTTATTGAACGAGATTTCTTTTGCTGTTGCACGGTTCTTAATAACACCAAAAATGGACAAAATGCCGCCAATGCATCCACTTCCGCTTGAACTTCCTGAAATGTTTGAAATTTTATATGGTATATAAAGATGATTCTGTGCATAAAATTAATTGATAGATTCATATATATTTTTTCTCAATGGATTACCAGCTGAACCAAGTCTGTCAGAAATTGATAGATTCATATATTTTTTTCTCAATGGATTACCAGTTGAACCAAGTCTGTCAGAATCTGAAGGTGGTTGCACTCCCTGTTCCAAATTTACATAAAAGAAAAATGGATTTTATAAGATCAATGAAACCCTCTAAGTTTACCAATTTAATTACCAAAAAATTGGTGAATAGTTATTCCGTTACATTTTGGGAATTTTTTTTTTTATGGCACAGTTAAGACTTAGATACTTCTTAGACACTTGAGCATAGAAAATAACTTGAATTAACTCAAAATGCAGCTCTCAATGGGGATAATTTGAACCCACTCAGTGACAAATTCTTGTTTTTGTTGTTGCAGCTCTCAACGGGGATAATTATAGCAGAAGTATTCATGAAGTCAACCCATAATATTTAAAGTAACATATCATGAAAGCAATATCAAGGATGAACGTTATTGGATCAAATGACAAAGACATTGTTGCGAAAGAGATGACATTTCCCGGATGAAATGAAACATTTGATTCATGTATAGAAGAAAGATTCCCCATTCTTTAGCCCAATATTTTCATAAAATATATAGCTTTACAATTTTGAAAGACAATGAAAGAAGCTATTGAATTAACTGAACAAACCAGTACAAAACGAATTCAAGAGCAAATTGCAGGATGTATTGATGGAAAAGAGATTGCACGTGTCGAATGGATCAGAGAAGGCAGGGTTCCCCTAAAAACAATTCACGCTAAAATTGATCACTGTTCCCTTACAGTTAGAACTATCTATGGAGTCGTAGGTATCAAAATTTGAATATTTGTAAACCAAGAATAAGAAAATAGGAATCATGGAATTTTCTGTCTCGTCATTCTGCTCATCAATAGAGAAAATTTAGAAAATATTTTCTTATTTTTTTCTTCTTAATCAAAGAAAAATGAACAATTAGAATTCTAAATGGTTGAATAAAAATTTGATTTACCATTTAGTTAAATTTAATTTAAATTTTAGTATAATTGTTATTCTTAGTGTGAGACTTGTTTGTTTTTTCTTTAGAATTGAGAACTGGGACTGAAAATAAAAATAGGTTGACCACACTATAAACTTAATAACTGTCAAAACTAATGAAACTAAAAACTCATAACCAACTTATTGCTTCTTATTGTTGAGATCCCAATAAATAGTCACTATATGACTGAATCAATCATATAGTTGTAGCAACTTAAATTCTTTTCATTAAAAAGAAATCTGATTATGAATTGTGAAAAACAAACGATGTAGAAAAATGAAGAGTGATAGAAAGAGAGAATAAAGATCTAAATGATATTAAATGATGTATGATTCCCATATCTATGGTTTATGAAAAATTATCCCATAAAAAAGGCAATGTTATAAAGCATCAACATTAATATACAATAAATTAATATAAAATAAAAATATAATAAAATAAAAATCTAAATAAACTAATCAATATGGATAATATAGTCTATTATATATGTAAGTATGTAATTAAGATAGAAAAATAAAGAATCTAAATAATAGAAAATAGAGAAAAATTTAATTGAGCTTAGGGTTAAGAAAAAACTGAGGAGATTGACTCGGAAACAAATAACAGATTATGTTGAGAGCTCTATTGCATAGTTCAAGCTTAAGTATTAATAGAAATGTTATGAGAACGATGGAACCTGTGATTACATAGGATTTTCTTGAAAATGAATCAATCCTAAGGATTCATTGTGTAGGATGGCGAAATGAACCAAGAAAAAATGGATTTCTTTTGACTGGTCATGAATTGACCATACAAATGAAGAAGGAAAGAGTTAATATTCGCCCACAAAACCTTTCTTTATTTTTATTTCATTTAAGAATTTCACTTATTGGATGACTATTGGCGTGCTTCAATAGAGGTAAAGAAAAAGACTTTAGAGATTTTGCTAAAAGAAAGAAGCATTCCTTTTACTTATATTACTTATC
>NEWO01000610.1:181957-201300 GCA_003013225.1 Phalaenopsis aphrodite | reverse complement strand
ATGCCTCACACTCACACTAACCCTCCTACAACCCTAAATTTACCCCTAATTGCCCAAAATTGTCAAATCTACCTCATCTCTACCAGGGTCACCAACTTGTTCCATTTTCTGCCCCAATTTCCACCAATTACCTAAAGTTCTCAAATTGACCTAAGTCTTCCACAAATTACCAAATTGATCCAATTTTACCCAATTGCAAGTCCAAATCCCAAATTTTGCACAATACCAAACCCAAATCCAAATTGTCAAGCTCAAACCTAAATCCACCTCAAATCCAATCCCAAAATCATATCCAAATTTCAGATCCCATTCCCTTGGACTCCAAAGTCAAAATAACATCAATTTACATCAAATCCTACACAAAATCCAAAATCAAGCTCAACTCCCCACCAAGCTCAAGCTTTGATGCCAAATTTGTCAAATTTAAATTTCCACACTCAACATTAACTTTGTCTCCATTAAATTCCAAGCCTTGATTCAAAATTGCCAAATCACACTTAAATTCTCAAATTGGCAAACATCAAATCATCAATTGCCTTATGTCATGTGCTTAGGGGTAAAATTGAAGTGAGAAAGGGTTTTAGGTTAGCTTTGGGCTGATTTGGGCTAACCCGAGCCAAAAACACCTCAATAATACCATGCAAAAGCGTCGCAATCCCATATCACTCCATCGGGATATTCCAAATAACACCAAAATAACGTCGCTGCCACATAACACCGCAATCTGTCTTGTATCCACGCCGCAACCGCACAATACTACCACGACACTAACAAAATAACACCGTGCATAACACCAAACTCCGCCGCCTCTCATAACCCCACTATACAGCGTCGTAACTCCGTTGCACACAGTCGCAAGCTCGCAATACACTCATGATACACCCGCGGCAATAACACCCATGCCAAACCAGTGCAAACTCCGACAATAACACCGGATCGTCGCGGAATAACCCTAAATAACACCGCGATTCGGTGATTAATACTTCAATATCCTCTTAGAGCACCATACTTGTTGCTGGAGGATGATGCAATGGTTTATAGAAGACCATACCTTGCATCTGGTTCTTCAGGTTTTGCAGTAAACGCAATCAGCAAATCCATGAAGAAAGATCTCAAGGATAGCTTTATCCTTACAATATTTCAATTTTGCTTAGCGTTTTAGCTTCCACACTTAGACTGATTTATTTTGAATAAACTACTTCATATAAGTTATGGCCAAGAAATGTGAATATTTGACATAAAGAAGAAGGTGATTGTGAACACATCAATAATGAAGTTTAATTATTAAATAAATAATCATTATAAAATATGAAATATAAAATTTTTTTTATTTATAAAAAAATTTTAAATGTAAGAAGTTTTCTACTTGAGCTTTTGGCCTGAGATTGTTGCTAGCTTTTACCCCCCTTTTTTTTTCCTAAAACATGAGGACTCTTTGTTCAAGTATGATTGTGTAATGTGGCACAAGATTATATGCCATATTTTGTGAAGCCTCCTTTCAATCTATCATACTTGTCTTAGGGTCCGTTTGGCGAAGCTTATGCGTGCTTATCCTGAAACTTAAATCATGATCGATCGACATCAATATTCTGACTGTCTACAGAGCAAATAACAAGTGGAACTCATACATCAAAAAAAATAGAATAAAAAATTATAAAAATCTAATTTCATTCAAGTGCAATTAAATACTAATAATGATTTAGTTATCATTTCATGCAAAACTATTTCAAAAGTGTTCAAAATAAATATAAAGTGTGCGTGACACAAAAAATCAGCCGTAGGAGCTCGCCTCCAAGAACAGAACAATTTTATTTGTTGCTTCAGGAAAACCCCTATGCATCCACTAGAGGATAAGAAACACGTACGTTAGCGTCAGCGCCAGGGTACAGGGAAGACAACTGTTCTTTAAAGTGTTGATCTCCTCGATCTTTGGATCTTCAGCGAAGTGGTGTAGGGTAAATTGTAATCGTTTGATGCTGAGTAGAACAAAAAAGATATGCTCTGGATTTTGGGCAAGCCAGTTTAGTCCAAATCAAGAGAATAACCCTTCTACACAGTATCCGCCTCGAGTGGAAGTTCCTCGAGCGTCTGGGATCAAAATAAAGCAAGAAAATATAATATTAAGCAATCTATATTAATTATTCAATTGATTTTTGTACTCCTAGAGCAAATTCTTGGCTCAACATATGCATGTGTATAAATGCATACATACAATTATACATAGTATTTATATTCTAAGCACATGTCGAACTAGTTCAATTCAATCAAAGCTTAAATCAAAATCAGCCAGAAAATCCAACTGAGTCAAAAATTTGAATTTTATAGTTAAAATAATAGACCCAAGCAATATTGGATCTAATAGTTAAAATGATAGGCCCAAGCAATGATTTTTGGTAAATTGCAGTCAGATAGAAGAAATACCTTGTAGGCCTGCTGCAGAACCCTAAAAGTTTTACTTATCATTTTTCTCTTTGCAACTATATCAGCTGATTCTCGAAGCAAGCCATCGAAAACAACTTCTCTGGTTTAAAAAAACAGACATTAAATGTGCTTAACTTAATTAGAATTAGTCTAAAAACATAAAAACATAAAGTACAAAATCATGATGAATTTAAGATGAATTTCTTAAACAAGTAATTAAAGATTATTTTGGCAATTACCCAAAAAGTTTCAATATACAAATCTTGTATAGCTCTCTTTTTGTATGATTAACCTGAACAAGTGGAAAAGTCGTTAGTTATTAGAAAAAAATTTGAAGGGAACAAGATATATAAGATATATAAAAAGTTCAAAATCAATTTGGTGAATAACCAACCAATATCACAAAAGCTCAAGATAGCAAGACAACATTCATAGAAGTAAACTTGTATTACAATTTATATGAACATCAATGCAAGGATCCCATTAAAAAAAAGAAAATTTGCTCATAAACAATGTTTCGAAAGTTAGTTTATGTGCTTTTGACAACACTTCAAACAACATCAACTCACTCATTGACAAGGTGAAGAACACCCAAACTAGTGAAAAAAAAAATCAGTTTTATATACAGCTTTTTCTGCTAAGGCACTTTCATTAAACAGTAGACACGAGAGTCGGTTATAGCACTCACCCAAAGAGATAACCAAAGGTACGACGATTTTTCTTGTTAATATTACGTGCCTTGGTCAGTACCAAATCAATCAACAAATAATAAATCAAATGAATGCTTAACAGATCAATAAAACAAGAAAATAATTTATCAAACTCGCCCATTTTAGAGCATAACAAAGTTGAATCCATGAAAAAACTCGCCCATAAATGAAAGAAAGGGGCATTTACATGCATACCACCAAATTTTTATGCATTTACATATCTACAACCTAAACTTCGATTTTTATATCACATCAAAAATATCATTATTTTAACTTAACAAAAGTGAAATGCACGCATAGGTAATATATTTAGAAATTGAAATTTAGGTGTTAGGTATGTAAATAAGAATTGAGTAGAATGCATGTAAGTCTTCCGAAAAAAAGACACAGAAGTTTCAAGGATATAAAAATAGCAGAAACATCAGCTAAATCCATTACAAATATACATGCTCCGCCCAGCCTATAATTATAAAACACTTCTAATATGCAATTTTCATCTTGGAAAGCAGTAGATCCAAATATATATATATCACAATTAAAGCAGCAAAAATAACAATAAATGAAATTCTGACTAACATTAGTATAAGCTATAAGACAAGAGCACAGAATATTCTGATTCTACATAATAAAATGTTAAATAAATTACCAGTAAGTGCATAATTGCCTTAGTCACAGTATCTTCAATATTTTTCCTGGCGATATCATAATACGATTTCAGTAATAATTTTGCAATGGAAAACTCCAAAGCCTCCTGCTCCGATTGATATTCTGAAGGCTTCAAGATGACTGGAGGCTATATTGTAGCAAACCACAGTTTAGAAGCTGTAAGAAAGTACTCTAATTGCAAAACTTGAGCGAACATTGAGTTTAATAGAACACTAACCTCTTGTGGTTGGATCCTGATGATTGAATGTTCCACATTGTGAGAAGAAACAGTAGCAGACTTATTGGACGAGATTTCTTTTACTGGTGCACGGTTCTTACTAACACCAAAAATGGACAAAATGCCGCCAATGTGTCCACTTCTGCTTGAACTTCCTGAAATGTTTGAAATTTTATATAGTATATAAAGATGATTCTGTGCATAAAATTAATTGATAGATTCATATATGTTTTTCTCAATGGATTACCAGCTGAACCAAGTCTGCCAGAAATTGTTAGATTCATATATTTTTTTCTCAATGGATTACCAGCTGAACCAAGTCTGTCAGAATCTGAAGGTGGTTGCACTCCCTGTTCCAAATTTACATAAAAGAAAAACGGATTTTATAAGATCAATGAAACCCTCTAAGTTTACCAATTTAATTACCAAAACATTGGTGAATAGTAATAAGTAAAATATAGGAAACTTTTTTTTTTATGGCACAGTTAAGACTTAAATACTTCTTAGACACTTGAGCATAGAAAATAACTTGAATTAACTCAAAATGCAACTCTCAATGGGGATAATTTGAACCCACTCAGTGACAAATGCTTGTTTTTGTTGTTGTTGTTCTTGCAACTCTCAATGAGGATAATTATAGCAGAAGTATTTATAAAGTCAACCCATAATATTTAAAGTAGCATATTATGAAAGCAATATCAAACCAAAGGGCTCATCGAAGCCTTAGCAAGGATGAACGCTATTGGAGCAAATGACAAAGACATTGTTGAGAAAGAGATGACATTTCCCGGATGAAATGAACATTTGATTCATGTAACAGAAGAAAGATTCCCCATTCTTTAGCTGTAAATATATGTGCCCATGAAAAGGGGATTAAATGGAACAGAATTGATTGGATGGTAGAGTCGTGGAAACACTTATTTCTTCCATCTTTTTGGCCTTAGCTATATGGAACAATAAGTTGTTGAAACATGGAAGAATTGAAATCTTAGATCACTATGTGAATGATATGAACTGTCTAAATAGGATATCTTGAACGGCGAAAGAGCCTATTACTCGCTACATCAAACAATTTCTATTACGGTTCTCACTAACACCAAAAATGGTTCTCACTAACACCAAAAAAGGATGAAATGCCCCAAATGGGTCTACTTCCGCCTGAACTTCCTGAAATGTTTGAAATTTCATATGGTATATAAAGATGATTCTGTGCATAAAATTAATTGATAGATTCATATAGTTTTTTTTTTCTCAATGGATTACCAGCTGAACCAGGTCTGTCAGAATCTGAAAGTGGTCGCACTCCCTGTTCCAAATTTCCATAAAAGAAAAATAGATTTTATAAGATCAATGGAACCCTCTAAGTTTACCAATTTAATTACCAAAAAAATTGGTGATCAATAATGCACTAAAATTAAGGGAAATTTTTTTTTGATGGCACGGTTAAGACTTAGATACTTCTAAGACACTCGAGCATAGAAAATAATTTGAATTAACTCGAAATGCAACTCTAGATGGGGATAATTTGAACCCACTCTGTGACAAATGCTTGTTGTTGTTACAACTCTCAACGGGGATAGTTATAGCAGAAGCATTCATAAAGTCAACCCAAAATATTTGAAGTTACATATTATGAAAGCAATATCAAACCAAAGGGCTCACCGGAGCCTGATCATGAATAACTCCATTTGCTCCGGCCCTACCAAGGATGACACAAGATTTTTGACTTTTTTTCAGATACTTGTAACTTATCACCATCTAAACCATCNGATTTGAAAATATGGTATATGAAAATAATTTTTGAAATTTAATTTAATATAATAGATATATAGTTTGAGTTTTAAAAGTAGTATGTTTTAATTTTTGAAAAATGAGACCAAATGGATCTCATTAGTCCAATAGTTTGCATAATCGTGTCCAATACCGCGAATATTACACCTTCCCGAAAGATAAGTGTAGACCTCGGCGATAGACCCAATCCTGCAAACTAAGAGATTTGTGACACTCATTTGGTCTGTGAACCTTTTATGTGTGACCGACAAGTTCTCCTATCTAATACAAAGATTAAATAGGGTTGATTTTACCTGGGTTCCATGTTCCCTATAAAGGCATACCCCTATAGTTAATTACATCTCAAATGACTAGGTCAATTGAGAAAACTCTCGATAATGATTAGAGGTATTAGTCTTCAAGATTCCAAAGTTTAGGTTTTCATGATAGAACGTGGAAAGGCAAATGATAGTGACTCAAATATGAACAGTTATTTCAGGAGTTCAAAGGAAGGAACAGGTAGGGGATGTCATAGATCATGAGAAGAAACCTCAGTGTCTTCCCAGACTATCCTACTGCGTGGCTGCATTTTTGGAGACGACGTTAATTAAGTGTTTGATCCTGCCAGTTTTATTATTTGGGACTTAAACTTGCATGCCTGATTATGCAAATAGCCCATAGAGATATGAGAGTTTACGTCGTACCGTACGACAACCTCGGAACCTAAGTCGAGTTAGGACTTACGCTACACAACATGACTGTACAAGGGTCTAAAAAGGGAGTGAGGATTGACGTCGCGCTAGGCGAGCTACCTCGAAGCCCTATGGGTTGTCATTATACTAGGAAGGGATAATGCTGAAGAAGATCCTCTTGCTGCTCGGTCTGAATTCCCCGCCGTGCTGTCCACAAAATTGGCTCCAAGCTCCTGTCGTCGCGACGGCTCCAGGGTTTAAGTGTTTGAGATTGGTGATTTGTGTTTCTCAGTTTTGGTATCAATGTTTGGTTTTGTTTTGTTTTGTTTCAGTTTTAATTTCAGTTCTAGTTTTGCATGCAGAGTAGTCAAATTGCAGTTAAATAAAATGTACTTGAAAGGTAAAATGCAGTAAAGTAAAATGCTGTAGATGGGCAAAAGAAAGTCATAAAAACGAGTATTAGAAATCACGAGCAAAAGAAACCTGTAACCACATATGACAGCTCAGGACTAGGTATAAAGACATTGGTAAAAGTGGGGACTCAGAGCTGGGCTGTGTGCTTCCCGACCTTGAGTAAGAGTTACCAACTTGACAATCTACAGGAGGTAGTTCTTAACCTCAATCCAAATGACTAACCATGGACTTTTATAAATTTTTATAGAAAAATTATTTGATTTTCAAGTAAAAGCTGTTGTTTAAGTCTTTTTTATGCAGAGTTCTCTTTAACATGCAAAAGGGGATTTGTTTTATTTTCGTAAATATTTTTGTAAAGTCATGTCGTCCACAGGTTAATCACTCTAATCGTGCTAGAACTACTGACAATCTAAGAGTGTCGGGGGCAACAATCCCACCAAGGGTCGGCAAATAGTATCATGGGTCATTTGCTGTCCCCTATTGAGATCTTGAGGTATGAGATATTATTCTAATAATCTAACCTCGTATCCCTCGTTTAAGCACACATAAGCAATGTCGTCATCGCCCTCGCCACCTAGACCCTAAACTTATCTTAATCCGATGATCCATATGTGGCGTTAAGAAATTTTCCCAATTGTCAGGAGGATTTGAATGTAATATTCGAGCTCAAATCCCGATGCACTGGGTTTCATTGTAGGTTAAGTCATTGAGGGAATTTCACTGTTGATTTAATTAAGGAAGCATGGACTACGTCTTGGTGCGTCCTCGTGTCTAGTGTCTTAATCAGTTTGTGAATCAGGGTCAAGTGTCAAATTTCGTTATTTATTCGAAAATTCGGTGAATGAACGCTCACCTAAGGTGTGCTCCTAAAATCTAGTAAGTTTATGCTGAGAAATAGATGGATGGACTCTCACCTCCTAAAATCTAGGAAGTGCATGAAGTGCGTCGTTCGCGAGTGTTCAAGTCACAAAAGGTTCACCTAAGGCTGTTTGATCCTATATAAACTCATTTTCGGGCCCTCTACATGTTGGTCCTTAGCCCTTGTAATTAGAAGTTGAGTGCTTGGAACCACTCATGCGAGTTCTTCACAAAAATGAGTCAAGAAGTGGGAACGGGAGGTGGACTTCATTACTAGTCTGCTAAGATGGTCAACAAAGAACTCCTAAGGCTAGATTTTAGGTTCTGGGAGTAGGAAACTATGACCTCACTAAAAATGAGGTCAACAGAACTGTCTAAACAGGATATCTTGAACGGCGAAAGAGCTTATTACTCGCTACATCAAACAATTTCTATTACGGTTCTCACTAACACCAAAAATGGACGAAATGCCCCGAATGGGTCTACTTCCGTCTGAACTTCCTGAAATGTTTGAAATTTCATATGGTATATAAAGATGATTCTGTGCATAAAATTAATTGATAGATTCATATAGTTTTTTTTTCTCTCAATGGATTACCAGCTGAACCAGGTATGTCAGAATCTGAACGTGTTCGCACTCTTTGTTCCAAATTTCCATAAAAGAAAAATGGATTTTATAAGATCAATGGAACCCTCTAAGTTTACCAATTTACTTACCAAAAAAATTGGTGATCAATAATGCACTAAAATTAAGGGAAATTTTTTTTTGATGGCACGGTTAAGACTTAGATACTTCTAAGACACTTGAACATAGAAAATAACTTGAATTAACTCGAAATACAGCTCTCGATGGGGATAATTTGAACCCACTTAGTGACAAATGCTTGTTGTTGTTACAGCTCTTAGCGGGGATAATTATAGCAGAAGTATTCATAAAGTCAACCCAAAATATTTAAAGTTACATATTATGAAAGCAATATCAAACCAAAGGGCTCACCGGAGCCTGATCATGAATAACTCCATTTGCTCCGGCCCTAGCAAGGATGACACAAGATTTTTGACTTTTTTTCAGATACTTGTAACTTATCACCATCTAAACCATCCTGGCAAAAAAATCTTAAATATCTTACAAAAAAAGCAAACATATAAAAGAAAAGTCATGCTAATTCGCATAGAACATTAAACAAGAAGATTTACAATAAAAGAAAAAATAGCATACATAAGTGTCACATCAACGGCAACATAGAGTCACGACAGTTAATTATTTATAAGCACAAAAAAAGGTTGACGAATTTAACATTAATATTTAATAACTAAATTGTCCCATACTGAGCTGAAACAATTGAAGCGATTATCATAGCTGCTTGATTATGCACGTTACTAAAAATGACTTTGAACACAAACGATACTTATTTACAAAACTGATATTGATGAACCATCGGTGCTGAGCAAGTAATCAAACTTTGCTAACTAAGTAAACTGATACTAGTAAAATCAAACTTTATACTATGAATATAGAATTAAAATATTCTAAGTATAATAGAAGAAATTTTTCAGCTAAAATAATCAAGAGAAAAGTACCTTGGGTCTGGAAACTGATGCTGCTAATCTCGAAGCTTTGACTTGTTGTTGTGCAATCTCCATAGCCTTCTTTCTTCCAATAAAATTTGGATGTGAAGTGTCTATATAATCCATCTGCAAAAATTTGCAGATCAAAATGGCAATATGGACAGAACTTTCTAAAACCATTAAGAGGACTTTTCATTCATACCACACAATTCCTATATATTTACATTCATACCACTCAAATCCTTAACATCACATAAAAAATACCCCTATTACTTTCAAAGTGAAATACACCTTTTCATGCATAGGTTTATAACATGAAAGTGTTATAAATATTAATATCAAAATTTAGGCATGTGTAAATACATAAGAGTTGTGTGGTACGTAAATCTCCTAAATGTTCAATGTTTAAATACTGAAAACTAGAGATTGTGAAATCAGATGCAAGTGTTGCAGCAGTATAAGTCTGAAATGCATACAATTACTACTAATGAAGAAACTTGGTAATATATATTTGTTAAATTAAATGATCAGGTTCTTTTCCTTTAGGCAATTAAAGTAAATGCAATCTTATCACAACATATTAACACTGATAAATTAATCAAATACCTCCATTTCAATCAGATTGGTTATCATGGTTTCTGCTGACTGAAGTCTTTCTCGTAAGAAATTTCCAATTACCTCGACCATGCGCTTCCGAAGAACAGGATATCGATGGAGCTCATTAGCTAAGCTGCGATGGCTCGTCTAATTCCATAACAAAGAAACAGATGAATTTCACTATTTCTTTGCAAACTATTGATTCTTCTTATATGCAAATGGTGGATGCATCGTAACATACCTTAATCAATTCATCACGGATGAGCTTCGCACACTGGAGGCTTGGATCAAGTAAACGACCAATCTGCTTTCTTACAAGAACTCGAAATGGCACCTAATCAGATTCAGAATTGGGGTAAACACTTCACTAAATGAAAGAGAACAATAAACAATTCAGTCTCTTCATTCTAGTTTCGAAAATGGATTCACTAGTAATTACCTCACGTACAAACAAATCACCGTTAATACTGGCATTCTGAAGAGCCATACGAATGCTATGGTCACTAAGATCCTCGCAAGGATCAACTTCCTGCAAGTAAAATGGAAATTATCATCTTTTCTTCATAGTTTTTTTCAGAAGTAAATTGCCAGTGAAATAAAATTATTGAAGAGTCCATTTAACTAGAAAATAAAACATTTAGGTTAAACATTAAATCCAAAGAAAAATAAATGAAACAAAAATAAATACAGCTGTATATCCAATGCATGAATCTAATAATGATTAGCACTTTTGCATGGTCTAGAAGCAAGTCCAACCTCTAAACTCTTCACAAAAATTGACTGGAAAATATAATGAATCTGTGCCCCACCATAAAGCTCTGTTGTTGATAATTTCACATTTGCCCTCTCAACCATTGAAGTAAAAGCTGCACAAAAATCTAGCATTTAGATTAATGAAAGATGGAAGATGCTTATTGAAAGCTTCCGAATAGTTCATTATATTGTGAAAGGCATATACGAAACATTGTAGGACTTATGATTAGATCAAAAGATTAGTATTTTTTCATAGCAAGACTAAAGAACATCAAAAAAGAAAAATCACCATTACCTTCAGAATATTTTGTAAGAATTTTCAAAAACTTCACAAGCTGACCAGCCTATAGAAAGAAGTAATACAGAATAAATGACATTTCGATGTTCAAACAATATAGAAGCATATGTTTAAGTTTATACGATCAAATATGTAAGAGGCTGCAGAATGTCCAAGTAAAATCTAGAGAAACAAAATGTCAATACCAGTTCTTTCAATGGAAAATGAAGTTATAACAATGACAGTAACTATGGAATGCACAGTTAAGTAAACATATATGAATAAGAGAAAAGCTGCCCAACAATGCTATGGATTCTAAGAAAAATCATCCACGAAAGGCAAGAAAATACCACCAAAAAGTTATATTTCATACCACGAGAACAAATTAAACATCTTACAAGGTTTTGGCCAAAAAAGAACATACAATTTAGCAAAATAGGCACATCATCTGAGTTTTGTTTCCAGATCCAAAACAATGATGGCCCAAGACCATGGAGCATGATGAATTAAATGGATCACTAGATCCAAAAAGTTGAATTACATTTTTGCAGATAAAAAAAAACATACAATTTAGCACAATACGCACATCAACTAGTTTTGTTTCAAAATCCAGAAAAATAACGGCTCAGTACCATGGGACAAGATGAATTAAATGACCCGCCATATCCAAAAGATCAAGTAACATTTTTTGCAGAAAACTCATAAAGACTTGGACAAGAAGACAAGTGTTACAGGGTCAAGTAGAAAGACAAAATTAGTGTGATGTTCAAAAAAGTCGAATAAACCAAAAAAAAAATGATTACAAATTATTGAAAATGATTTGAAAAAAAATAGTTTTGATCCATCAGGCTGCACTTACTAAAACAGAATGAACAAATGATGGTTATTTAAAGCCAATACTAAATACTTGGGACAAAGCTAATGATGATGAAGGCCAAGAAAGTGCATATTATGTGGGAGAGAAGAATTAAGGTAGCGATGATTTCCTGCTCCAGTGATGTTGAGAAAACGATCCTGAATAGCAAACTAATATGACTCGTACCCCTAGCAACATAAGTGCTACATATTATAATTTTTTTTTTCTACATCATAAGAGAGACTTAACATCCAGCTGTTATGGAAAAGAGAGCTTCGTAATGTGAGCAACGAGCATGGTAAAGATTCAGCTTCCTTAGCATAACTAAGCTTATATTAATATGAATTAATTTTTTTTGAATCTATAGCTATAAGTTTAACTTAATATAATTTATAAATTTAAATTTTATAAAAAAAAAGGATTGAAAATTAAAAATGATTAAAAAAATTAAGTTAGGAATATTGCTCGGTCAGGTCCGGTTTTAAAACCGTGATAATTATTTCTCAATATATTCATTCAATTTTTGGCAGACATCCATCTTATAGAGAGAATCTGAAAATTTTATTTAATCCTATCCTCCCACAAAAGTTGTATTTGTGCGTTTTAGGTCAAAATTCAACAAATTATTCCAGCACCATGTGCCCACAATAGCTACTCAGGAAAAGCAGCAGGCACAAACAGTAATTCCAAGGAAAAAATTCTGTGATTTTAAAGGTTTGTGCCACGTTAGGATAAAAGAAATGGGTGTGTGTTTTAAAATTACCACAATAAGCTTACAAACTAAAACACAAGAACTATGTTCATTTAAATAAATTATGCTTTATGTAACAATCTAACTGAAATATTAAATAGCTCATTCATTTAAAACCTATGGAAAGCCTATTCACCGCAAGTTGAGTAATTCCTTATATAAGTGGGTCGCTGTCATAAGTTTATACTAAAACCAAACAAGTACCAAAATTACTTCACAAAAGGGGAATACAAGGGTAAATAAAATGCACCGCCACCACTTGTATTATTAAAAAAAAAAAAACATATTGGATTAACGTGACCTAAAGAAAACAAAATCAAGCGGTTGTTTGGGATAGTGCAAGTAATAGACCTCCCATATGAAAGAATCTACCACTCCTCTAAGCCAGAATGAATTCATAATTTTGAAAGTTGAACTTCAAGATGTAACATCTAGTACCGGTCATACCTTTGATTCTACAACATCCCCATAGGCAACATGCTCTTTTTCCACAGCTACCAACTGGGAATTTATGCGAGACTTCAATCCTGGAAGAACTGACAAGATATGTTGCACTAAAATCTGAAGAGAAAAGAATCATTGCAAACAAATAGCAAGTTGATTAAATTATTGTTAAAAACCAATAATATTACTAATGAAGAACAAAATAAAATTCAAACAGATAGCAAGTTGACAAAATTTTGTAGAGAAACAAATATTCTGAGGAATGAAAAACTAAATAAACTTCAAGAAAATGTCATTAAATTGATTAGAGATCAGGCTTCTGAAAGTTAAAATGTGAATTGCAAAATAACAAGTTAATAAAAGTTTGCAGTCAACTTTACCCAGACAAAACATATTAAGAAGATCATGAAAAGAATTGATAAATAGAGCTCACCTGATTCAATTTCTTAGCTAATTTTGGAACTCCACAGCAATGAGAAAGATCATGATATACCTAATCAGCAAGGATGTCAAGCTTAGACTTGAAGATTACAAAAAAACAGAAGAAAAGCTATTAAAGCTATAGTAATTGCAAGAATCAAATTCACCAAGTCGCTAATTACATACAGGTTGACATCTAAAGAATGCCTCCTCTTTGGCCAGAGCATGATTTAAATTGATGTCCTGAATACAAAAGAAAAATAGAATCATCAGTAATGAAGAGCGTAGCTAAGGTTACATAGGATTTTCACGAAGCCTTGAAACAAATTTCACAAAGAACAATTTTTGAACCATAGTGTTGCTCAATCAGAAGATTACAACACAAGTAGCACCTCAGTAGTAAAAAACAGAGAAACATATTTTATAGGGACAATTACATACATACCACCCAATACCTATTTATCTACATAAACTTTACTTCTAATATTTATACCACTTAAATCCTTCATATCACATCAAAACACCACCATTTTAATTTTTAAATTGCGAAATGCACTTTTTCATGCATAGGTAAGGTGGAATGTATGTAAAAAATGAAGTTTAGGTGTTAGATATGTAAATACATGGAAAAAGAGTGGTATGTATGTAATTCCAAATTCATATTTAGCTTCCGAAAATAATCAGCTCACTTAACAAAATCTCTTTCTAACGACCATGAAAAAGAAAAAACTTTGTCCATCAGAATTATGAAAAAGCCAAGTCCCTTTATGGTGTCTACTTTTGAAACAAATGGATAAATTCATCTTGCACTTCTATTTGACAATGAATCTAATGCTATGCTACTTTTACACATCATATTAAACTATGCTGAGCCCTTTGGTGTATTGAAACTGGATAGAATTAAACTTGGTGTTGAGCTGCTTGAGCCCTTGGGTGTATTCATCTGGATCAAAAAGGCTCCTCTCACACCCCAGTCCATGCTATTAAGAGGATATACATGATTCGCAACACGCAACCTAGCCTAAACAAAACCAAGAAAAGTGTAGTAATCAATTGATTCAATGCATCAAAATTGAACAATTTATACCGCCACATAATTTATTATTGGCAACTACAACAAAGCCTTAATTTCACTACGTGGGGTAGGCATATGATTTATTATTGAAATAATAATAAATTATTTGACAGTGGTATCCACACAAGCAAGTGGAAAGAGGGAATAAAATTAATTATCATCATTTCTTAATTATCTCCTAAATCTCCCCCTTGCCTTCCTCAATAATCTAAATAATCTTGTTTTATAATTTAAACTTACTGAATTAAGAAATTTAGTTATAGCTCCAAAAATCTACAAAGCCATCAAGGAGTAATTACAGATGGCATGGACTACATGGTCTGATGAAATTCTAAGTTTCCTCCTAGTTCTAAGCATGGCTAATTTCCTCTCGCTTCTCTCCTCTCTCCTCTCTCTCGTCTCTCTCCCTCTCTTCTCTCCTCTCACTTCTAAATCATTGAATTGATTTCATGCTAAAACCAAAATTTTCTTTCTACTCAAAGGAACACTTTCTCATGTTTTGCACGAAAATAAAGCAAGAGACACAAAGCACGGGGGCATTCAAAATCTGACTCTCATCATTTTTTTTTTCCTTTCTCCTCAACATCCTCTTATACACTATAAAATCAATTTATCTAACCTTTGTCTCACCCAACTAATAAAAAAATAATGGAAAAGATAAGGGAAAAGGAAGAAAAACAATGGATAGACAAGAATAAAAAAAGTTGAAATTAAAAGTAGAGAGAAAAAAACAAGGGAAATACAAGATGTCTGATGACAGAACTGTGAAGCTCGCAGCCACCAAGCTAAAGAAGAATGATTCTTTATGTTGAGAGAATTTGAAGAGGGGAGGAGAGACGGGAAGAAGGACGAGACAATCACTTCTTAAGAGAAAATGAAGCAGGAGATGCAACGATGGTTCATACTACCACACTACCGTTAAGATATTTTCTTGAAGCTCCACCACCTACAGCATAATGAGCCATCAATAGAAGAGTATACAGCAAAAGATATGCGACCTAAGTTGAAAAGTGAGCCACATGAGAAAGATGAGCATATCATATCCAGGTACATAGAAGGCCTAAAGCCTACCATCAGCAATGTGGTCCAGCTGCAACCCTATTGGATACTGAGGGACACACAGGCATTAGTCTTGAAAGTGGAAAAACAACGGAAGCGGAGCATGCAATCACTACAAGTCAAACAACCACAGAAATTCAGGAGGAGCATGCCTCGGGGAGTTGAGCAGAACAACGCCACTCAGAGTGAGAGGAAGCCTAAAAAGAATTACACACCTACTACAATCCCAGACGAAAAATGTTTCAAATGCCATGATTTTGGAGACATTGTTTTTAGTTCCCCAATGAGCTGAGTTGATGTTCTGGAAGAAGTGAGTGAAGAGGAGACAGGTGAAAAAATTTTGAGTACCATCCCCTACCAGATGAGGGTGAGATACTTGTGGTTCGACATGTCCTACAGACTTAGACTACAGTGGCTTCCCACAACATATTTTACACTTGTTCCACTGTGAAGGAAAATATACGCAGTCTCATCATCGGTGGAAGAAGTAACAAGAATGTGACATCTACGCAGATGATGAACAAATTGAGTCTCACGGCTAGAAGGCATTCTCAACCATATTTCCTAAAGTGCATGCGCCTCGTGAAATTCTCGATTGAGAACCCGCTGTCGGATCAGGTGTGGTGCAACGCCGTGCCCGTGGATGTCTGTCACCTTTTGCTGGGAAGACTGTGACAAGCCGTAATACTCAGCATAATGGATTCAAAAACACCTACTCCTTCACCAAAGACGACAAACACATAGTTCTTTTATCGTCTGTGGAGTCTGAGATTACAGGTGCCCTTGCCAGCAGAGAAGCGCCCGCAGGATCAGTTTTTGTGATAACAGAGGAGAGCGAAATAAGACCTGGTTTTAGAAACTGTCCAGTTAGCATAGAGAGAGTTTTAGGACGTTTTGTTAGATAGCTTACCATCATGGTCACCATCGTTTAGGAAGGTTCGGGTTGCCCTCACTTCAGATCTAGTTGAGTTAATATGGCATTATTTTGGGAGGATTATGCGTAGTATACGTCACACACTCCGAGTTCAGTTTCATAGTGTACCTCTAGAAGGTTGGACATATAAGGAGGGTTGCTCGCAAGCGGGGAAAACTCCTCAGGTGTTTGAGGAGACGGTGCAGTCAATGATGAGATCCAGGTGGTTTTAGGGTTGCAATCTAAGATTCTTCAACTCCAAGATGTTACAGCAGCGTTGTCACCATCAACGTGCAAATAGAAGCCTCAACAAATGAGGTTGAAGCTGGCCCAATCTCGGGAGATTCACACGAGTGTCTCCCACTCGGGAGCAATACGCGGGGCTCTCTTGCCTAAAACACCTACCCGCTTGGACCAGTTCGATCTAGGCTTTCTAATGTTGTGGAGTGAAAGCCGACCCCCGGACCCACTGTTATTTATTCTATTGTTAAATAAGCAATTATGTTGTTCTAGGGTTAGGTTTTGTCATGTTTCTATTCAGGACAACCCTCTGCATCCATTTCTCCCTTTGAGGGTTGTCTCTGAGAGTTTGAGTGGTGTTCCAGATGCATCTCTTTCCTATTTTAATGATTATCTTCTCTATCCCCTTCCACATACCTCTCAGGTCACTCTCGGTCGCTCTGTACCTGTTGCAGAGACAGAGGCAGTGCTATCATTGTTGTTTTATTGCAATTTCCCCATTTTCAGTTGCATCCCTCTCTTCCCCGCCTTGCTGACATCCAGCACAGCCGCCTCCACCTTCCCCAACCTTCCTGCATCACTCCTAGCCGTCGATCCTCGTTGTCGCCGTCCAGAAAACAGCAAACTTATTGATTTCCTGTTGTCCAATCATCATTCCAATTTGTTGTCGCTTGAATTGCAACCTATCATGTTGTGCCTGCAGTCCCCGCTTGCTGCCCCTGCACCAGACAACACTCTTCTTGCCTTCCCTTTTGCTGCTCCTCACTGTTCCAACCCTCCACTTCGCTGCCAACACAATTCCAGCCCCTCCATTTGCTGTCCCAACAACCCACAACTCATTTCAAATGCTTGCTCCGCTCCCGAGTCACCAAGCTGACCTTCACCACCCATGGATCGAGCTCGAGTGCGATTTTGTGTTGTGTTTGTTGTAGAACAACCCTTTGTTTGATAGTGTTTGGTTCAATTTAGCTAGAGATAAAAAAAAATTATATATATATATTACTTATATAATGATATATCATATATATTGATATCAAAAGTTAAATAACCACAACTCATGTGGTCATGCAGTTTTGCGCCTTCTAATGCATAGGAATGGGACAAGTTTGAATTTAGCACCCTATGTTATTTTTCAAATTAATTTAAACGGGCCCGTATGAGCATAACACGAGTAAAAAACAAACATGAATATTTTTGCGTCGAACACGAACGGACTGTTCACGAACCATTTCAACACAAATCAATTCCGAACTAAAAAATATAAACAAGCTGAACATGAGCACACGTTGAGTTTGCTCAAACTCGGCTCGTTTACATCCCTACAAAGGATGTCATATTTAGACATGTTCTCATAGCATAAAATCTTAAATAACCTGCATTGACTTGTAACTATGCTATGTGAACATGTCATATTCAGACATGTTCTCATAGCATAAGATGTTTAGTTTGTTGCATTTGAGAAAATTAAATTATGATCAACAACACATGTTACTAAAATAAAATCTTAAATAACCTGCATTGACTTGTAACTATACAAAGATGGCATACTCCACATCTTACAAATAGCAAAGCCGCCATTGCACATCGATTTGTACTTTTAAAACTTCCCGAAATGTGTATGAATCTTGGTTCAAATTTTAGGGCATGCAGTTATAAATCTGCAATTATAAAAAAACATATGGGTCATTACCTGTTGACTACGGTTAACCACAGCCACATAGCCAAGTCGAAGAGGAATCACATTTCCCAATAGAAAATTTCGTGCATCTGTACCTCGGTCCATTATATCTAACTGTAAGTCATAAAGAGATAATTAGCTTAGCAAATCAAAAAAACAACATTTACTGAAATATAAATGGCATACAAATATACTACCTTTGTGATGACGCCAATCGTTCGAGAACCTGAAAGAACAAGGATATCAAAAAAATGAGTTGGCAATTTAATTTTAAGAAAAGATGCATAAATTCCACTGAATTCTTATGTATTTAAATAACTAATACCTAAACTTCAATTTTTATATATGTCGCCTTAGCTATGCATGAATATGCACATTTCATTTTCTAAAAGTTAAAATAGTGGCATTTTTTTTTTGTAATACGAAAGATTTGGGCTGTATAAATGAAAAAGCAAGGTATAGGTGTTAGATATGTTAAAACATAAGAATTGGGTGTTATACATGTAAATGCCCCTTAATTTTCTTTATTTTTCAAAACAAACAAATCCCTCTACAAATGTACAATCCTGAATTGTAACATACAAGCATAAAAGTAATCAAAACTTCATAAATTACCATTTGGATCAGCAATCTGGGCTATTTGAAGTGCATCGGAGTTTGATAAATCTGCATTTGCTGGTGAAACTGCCAATACTATACAAGTTTCATGCTTAATGTATGATAATATCATTGTTCTGATTCTAGCTTCGATGTCACTCGGTTGATCGCCTACTGGAATCTTTGTTATTCCGGGCAAATCAACCAGAGTGATATTAAGAACATTTGGAGAGTAAATCTTCAAACGAATTTGCTTGTATGAAACTCCTTTGTTACCCCCAGCTTCACGGTCAGTTTCGGCCTGTAGATTTACTATTCAATTTCATGAAACACTGACCGATAAATAAAATGGAAATATAAATAAAA
>NEWO01000610.1:158552-174640 GCA_003013225.1 Phalaenopsis aphrodite | reverse complement strand
CGATCAGACAACGGATGTGATACATCGACGAAATTTTTTTTTCTTTTTTTCACCCCTCGCAACTGCAATTTATTTATTTTTTAATTGAAAAAAATTAAAAAAAAATTAAAAAACTTGTCATCTAAAATTAGAAATATTAATTGAAGATATTCATAAATAGAAGCAAAAGGGGCGAAATAAGCTCAAATCGGTTATCTTCTTCGTTCAAACCAACCCGAAAAAACACAGCGTGGCCCTTTCAACGGTCCTCCGAACCCATTAATCGCATGTATTTCGTTCCCAGATTATTTACTCGCGTCCATTTTCTGCCCCTCCCATCTCCGATGGTGGAAGCCAACGGGAACGCGGCGGATCTGAAAGCCGGCTTCTTACAGATTTTTTCAGAGCTAAAATCCGACCTTTTCCTCCACCCATCGTTCAGCTTCGCGGAAGATTCTTCGCTATGGATCGATAGGGTGAGATCAGTTTCTCCTCTTTTAGACAGTATTTTGCTTTGGAATCATTTGTTGATAAATTTTTTTTGCTAGGGTTTTGATCGAGATTGCTAGAGCCATATAACCATGTTAGTAATGCTTCAAATGAAGTCTTATCTGTTGTGTTTGGTTCTATATTTCAGGATGGGGATTTCGATCTCATCAAGCATTGTTCATCTCAGGACAAAAGCATTTGGTGATTCGCATCTTTGTGAAGCCTTGGCTAAGCTCCAGAAGGTCATATGTGGGTTCAGATCATTCAAATATGCATCCAAGAACGAGTATTGGAGATGGTAATCGGCATAGTGTTTCCAATGCACCGAGTTGCTCGAGTCATACTTCTGGACCAGACGATATCGAAAGTTTGGGTGATGTGTATGTCTGGGGAGAGGTTTGGAGCGACGAGATCTTGCCGGATGGTCACACCAAATCCTTTGACGCCTTGCTTCCAAAACCTCTGGAGTCTAACTTCGTTATAAATGTTCATCAAATCGCTTGCGGCTTCAGGCATGCCGCCCTTGTCAGTCGGCAGGGAGAGGTATTTACATGGGGTGAAGAATGTGGTGGTAGACTCGGGCATGGAACTGATATTGATAGGAGTCGACCTCGTTTGGTTGAATCATTAGCATTGTTCAACGTCGATTCCGTTGCGTGCGGCGAGTATCATACTTGTGCTATAACTACTACAGGTGACTTGTTTACTTGGGGCGATGGAGCTCATAACACTGGACTTCTCGGCCATGGCAGTGATGCCTGCCACTGGTTGCCTAAAAGAGTTTCTGGTCCTCTGGAAGGGCTTCAAGTGTCTCGCGTCGCATGTGGCACTTGGCACACTGCATTGGCTGCGTCGAATGGAAAATTATACACATTTGGTGATGGGTCATTCGGTGTTCTGGGTCATGGTGACCGAGAGAGTGTTGTGTATCCCAGGGAAATCAAGTCTTTGAGCGGTTTAAGAGCCATCGGGGTTGCATGTGGGGTGTGGCATACGGCGGCGATTGTGGAAGTAATGGGACATGTTGACGCAAACATTGTATCGCAAAAACTCTTCACGTGGGGTGATGGAGAGGAATACCGTCTCGGTCATGGCGATAAGGAAGCAAAACTGGTTCCTACTTGCGTCGCATCGCTTATCGATTACAACTTTCGTCAGCTGGCTTGCGGGCATAATATAACCGTCGCGCTTTCGACCTGCGGGCATGTTTTCACTATGGGGAGTTCCATGCATGGCGAGCTGGGAAATCCACAGTTTGATGGTAAAGTTCCGTGTCTGGTGCAAGATAGATTAGTGGGTGAGTTAGCCGAAGAGATCGCTTGTGGATCGCATCACGTTGTTGTTTTGACGGCACGAAGCGAAGTTTATACGTGGGGAAGAGGAGCTAATGGAAGACTAGGACATGGAGATACCGATGACAGAAGGACACCTGTTCTTGTTGAAGCACTAAAAGACAGGCATGTTAAGAGTATCTCTTGTGGCTCCAATTTCACAGCATGTATTTGTATTCATAAATGGGTGTCTAGTGCTGACCAATCGGTCTGCACCGGCTGCCGGCAAGCATTTGGATTTACTAGAAAAAGACATAATTGTTATAACTGTGGGTTAGTATTTTGCCATGCTTGTAGTTCTAGAAAAGTTTTGAAAGCTGTGTTGGCTCCAAGTCCAGAGAAACCTCACCGAGTATGTGATTCATGCTATTCGAAACTCAAAGCCGCAGAGACTGGTAGGTCTCTGACCATTTGTAGAAAGAATGTGTTTTCTCGCCAAGCTGTTGATAGCACGGAGAAGTTTGAGAAGGGAGGAGTTAGATATTCAAGGCTTTTACTTGCTCATAGAGAGTTGAGAAGTTTCAATGATGGTAGATATGGTAAGAATAAGCGAACCTCGAATCGAACTTTGAAATTCTCATCACGCTCGCAGCTAAATAATGTTGGCTCCCCCCACAGCTCATTGAGCTTACTTCAAAGTGTCTCGAGGCCAATCGTGGCACCGATAGCGCCTACTCGGCCACCTGCTGCAATTGCTAGATTTGTAACTCCATACTCATGGAAGCCAAACTCTTCACTAGCTGCAGATGCTGATTATTCGGGAAGCCTAATGGAGACATTGAAGACCACTAATGAGCACTGGGATAGAGAAGTGTCGAAGTTGCAAGAGCAGGTAAGCATCATATATATTACCTATTTTTTGTCAGAAACTAAGTCTCTTATCATATTCTATCTGCTTAAAGCTGTTTCTTTTCATAATTCATATTGGTTGCCACATTGATTTTCTGCAGGTCAGAAGTCTTGAACAAAAACTAGCACAGCAAGATGCAGTCGCACATAAGGCTTCAAAGGAAGCTAAAGAAGCTGCTTCTGTAGCTGCACAAGAATCTGCAAAGTTTAATGTTGCCTTTGACCTTATCAAGACAATTAAAGCCCAGGTCTCCTTAGGTTTCATGAGATTTTGTAAATTCTGATTCTATGATAAATTGCAGTCAATTTGCTTAACATTTGCATATTTTCAACTCACTTTTGATCATTATTTTGAGGACACATTTGAATCATATTTGTTTTTTTCTTAGCATCAATTTTTAACACATTTGAAATCGAGCATACTTTTTTTCTTTTTAACCTTAGGAAACAGGTAATATTATTTCTATTGCATTTTTGTGCTTCTAGTCCACACTATTATACATAAAATTACATGGAAAGGAAGAAGAAAATGATTAAAAACACAAAAACAGCTCTTAGTTTTCCTGCTATTTGATTCATTGAGGGATTGCCGATTTATAATGTAGGAGGGTTAGGATTGAGACAAAGAAATAAGCTTTCCTTTCAATTCCTATCTTGTTTTTCTGATCACCAACTTAATTTCAATTTTTAGAGATTTCATAAAGTTGTCTAGAAAGCATCAAATTCACATAACTCAAAAGTATCTAAATAAAGCTTGAAATTTGGACATATTACCCAAAAAAAAAAAAGAGCAAGAAGAAATGAAAGAAAGAATAGGAAAATATATTTAAAAGAAGAAAAATATTAAAAAATTCTTTGAATTTCTTAATTTATTCTTCCTCATGATCCGTTTCTTCATGTGGCTCATGTTTAGTTGTTTTGTTGTTGGGATCCACTTTTCGCGCTTTCTTTGTAGCAATAAAATTTGAATCATCCTTGGCTTATTTTGCGCCTTCATTGATTGTTTTTGGAGCTCATTTCTTTTAAGAACTCTCGGTTATTTTGTAGAAAATCTGGGAATTTTTCATGAGTTTGTAAATCAACTTTAAACGCTCCAAAAAATCCTGGAAAATGTTAACATTGATGATCTACCTCATTTTTTTCTTTCCAGATTTATGTAGCTTCTTGATGAAACATTGCAAACTTGTTTCAATTTAGTCAGATGATTGAATAAATTCATTTAACAATCTCATTTTATTTCTTTATTTATTTTTTTATGATGATTACGACATGATAGCTTTGCCCAATTCTGTTAAAAAAAGTTCTCTATATGTAAAATTTCCCATTTTACAAATAAAAACACAGAAATCTAAGGCAGGTTTTACTTATCCCTCTTTTATTTATCTGCAGATGAAGGATATGGCAGAGAAACTCCCTGATGATCTAAATGGCAACCTAAAATCAATGATTAATTCAGCAGAATCATTTCTAAAAAATAGCGAAACTCAAGCTTCAAATCTTTCTTCAATTGCCACATCTAGTACTCCAGAAAATCAGATAGATGGATTACACTCTACCGAAGGCAATGCTCCCAATAATATCAAATCTGATATTCATCCTATCGGAGAGGCTGCCAGTAGCCAAGGCATTGAGAGTAGCTCGAGCTCGCCTCGAACTTCTACGAGGAAGGTTAACAGCAGGGGAGAAGTACAACTGTTGGAGCAATTTGAACCTGGTGTATATGTGAATGGTTTGCAGCTGCCAAATGGCACTTTAGTCTTTAAAAGAATCAAATTTAGGTATCTCGCTACACAATTATATATGAAATTTGTCATTCTACGTTGCTGTTACTGTTTATTTTGGCTTACATGGATCTCTAACTCTATGTGCAGCAAGCGAAGATTTACCGAGGGGGAAGCAGAAGAGTGGTGGAGGAAAAATCAGGAAAGAGTGTTCAAAAAGTACAGCAATGCTGCACATACTAGCTCGAATGCAGCACCTGCGAGTATGCCGAACGAAGAAGCTTCTTCTTCTTCAAAATCTAATTAGTTTCTTCATAGCACGGTGATTTGAATGATCGCAGCGGATGTCTGCTTGAAAGTGCTGATTGAATGGATGCTTGCGCTTTGTGAACAAATGCACGTAGACATATTTTCTTGCGGCTGAAAAGCGTGGTAAGTTTTTTTAAAGGAAGATTTGCATGCATACCACTTAATTCATTTGTATTCACATATCTAACACCTAAATTTTAATTACCACATATATGCCTCCTTGCCTACACATGAAAATTGTCTTTCACTTTTCATAAGTTAAATTAGTGGTATGCTTGATGTGATATGGAAGGTTTGGGGGTATAAATGTAAAAATAGGTTCGGAGAGAGAACTTAGAAAGTGACAGCATACTATTCTTTCATTCATATAAATGCAAGTGAAAATAGGGGGCCTATGTAGAGATACAGCATGTATGAAAGATTCCATGCAAATTTTCACTTTTTGAATGATAATTCATGAAGATCAATGTAGTTTTTCTTTTGTTACTATTCTCTGACAACTAGGACTAATTGATATGTCACTAACTCAAACTATGATCAGGTCTCATACCAAGATACTACAACAAGTTGGAGGATTATCATTGCCGAACACAATACCAAACCTTAAGGCACAATTAGACAGGCTGGGTTTGAATCAGTAGGCTGAAGGCAGGTCATGTTCCGGTTGACCTACAAACCCGATTTATCACCCCTACCCAAACTTGGAGGTGCGGCTAGCTTGGGCGACCACTTAAAGTGCACTCGGCCTTTCTTATTTGCTTGGTTGGATCTTACCTCAGACTCAAACTTCGTGTTTTTGGTAACGTTAGAAGAATTAATAGAAGATTGCTTGCAAGTGAATGCTCTATTCTTCCATTTTAGCCTAGTTCAACCTAGTTGCTTAGGTTACTTATTCTAATTTATTTGCTTTCTTTTATAGTTTAGATGTGCCATAAACTCATGAGTCTCCTTTTAATTGACTCCAAACATTTTCCAAATAAATATTTGACTGAACTTTACAAAAATCACTATCATGTAACTTTGATTTCATTATTATAGAAATAAATAGATTTGCTTGTGGAAACTCATGTGAAAAAAATTGTGGCAGCTCTATAATCTGGTGCAGCCTGGTATGGATGATCTCTTGTAGGAGTCTGGTGACTCTATACTTGGTAAATTTCTCTCTCTCTCTCAAGTTTTTCATGCTTCTCTAAACCCTTTGTTCATAGTGATGACATGATAAAAAAAATTCAATGTTCGACTTATTATATTACTATCAATGCTTTATCATTAATTTTTTTAGAGGCTCTGATACTGGAACTAGTTAGATAATCAACGGGAACAAATATAACTTTTATTAATATTGAAATAGGGATATAACACGACACAAATGGAAAGGGGAACTATAACAGCAAGCTGATTTTTCAATTAGGACCGGAAGAAAAGATCTGGGTGCGATGGTGGTGTCGGCAAAGTGGTAAGGGAGAAGGAGAAGGAGAAGGAGAAGGGTTGTTGGATATGTTGGAAGGGTGATTGGTGGCTAGTTTCGGGGTTTGGAAGAGTGGGGCGGTAGGGAAAGCTGCTGGTAAGAGTGATGAAGGGTGTTGGATGATAGCGAGGTGCGGCTGATAGCAAGGAAAACTGTTGTAGGGGGGGACCAAAAGGCTGCAGAGAAGGAGAAGGAGAAGGGTTGTTGGATATGTTGGAAGGGTGATTGGTGGCTAGTTTCGGGGTTTGGAAGAGTGGGGCGGTAGGGAAAGCTGCTGGTAAGAGTGATGAAGGGTGTTGGATGATAGCGAGGTGCGGCTGATAGCAAGGAAAACTGTTGTAGGGGGGGACCAAAAGGCTGCAAGGGGCGGTTGGGAGGGCTCCTATTGGAAGGAGTACCGAGGGAAGCAGCAGGCTAGCAACAGTGAAAGAGGGGTTGTGGTGGTTGGATGAGGGCAGGCAAGTGACTGGTGGTGGGAGGGAAGGGGTGGCTGTGGCTGCCTAACTCCCAGAAGCCTATTGAGACTACCCAGCTCCAAATGGCTAATTAGGTAACCAACTTCAAATGCTCTAAAAAGCTTATTGAATTCCTAATGGATCATTCTGCTAAAAAAAAATTAATTCATTATATAAATGCTCATTTAATTAATATGATGTTCTAAGATGCACATAAATGTACATTTAATATAAAATATTTATAAAAATAAATATTTATACTATTAAAAACACTTAAATAAGAAAAAGCACAAAGAAATTTTGGCTTTCCAATATTGGACTAAAGGGATGTGCACACTCTTTTTTCTCATGAAAGGAGACAATATTACGTGCAGATCGCTCGTCCGGATGATGTTCTGAAAGCGACCACCCCCATCTGGACCATCGTGCTCATCGCACCTAATATTTGCTCCAATAATAGGGGTATTTACATATATGAAAAAAAATTAAGTTGTGGCAATTGTAATGTGATGTGAATACATAAGTAGTTGCACTTATGCTAAATTTCAAGTATCAAAACAAAACAAGAAGAATATCACATTCATATCTCAAAATTTTAAAATCAACAATTTAGATGTTCTATCTTGTAAAAGAAAAAAATTTTCAATTTAATTTTGGGAATTTTTTTTTTTCTTTCTTTAAAGTTGTTGGCATTCTTTAAGCTGCAGGGGTTGGACGGTTGCAACTTATTGAAAAGCAGTTGTGAAACTGTTAAAAACTCTACTGATGTTCAAAAAATTGTGGTAATTATTATATATATTTTTTTAAAGTAAGAGCAGGTAGAAAGCTGTCACCGCACCTAGCAAAAAAAAAAGTGTGAAAATACAGATTTAAGTGATCTGAAAACACGGATGTTTAAAAAACTGCTGCCCAAACAGACAAAATTGTGATGCGGTGTCACAACACCACAGCACCGCCGCCCACAAACAGACCTAAATTGCCGCCCCAAAACAAATCACTACTGAAATGGACCTAAATCGCTAGTGCATTGCCACTCCCAAACAGAACTAAATTGAAGACAAACATTTTGTTAATATTTTATTAATTGTAATTTGGAGCATTTGCATGCATACCACAATTCTTATATATTTACAGATCTGACACCTAAAATATGAAAAATCATTGCATACGGACGGCGTATGCAGAGATAC
This sequence comes from Phalaenopsis aphrodite, assembly GCA_003013225.1. Lineage (NCBI taxonomy): Eukaryota > Viridiplantae > Streptophyta > Magnoliopsida > Asparagales > Orchidaceae > Phalaenopsis > Phalaenopsis aphrodite. The sequence continues at coordinate 166,849 of NEWO01000610.1, read as the reverse complement.
ACGAGCCGTTCTATCTTCACCGTTGATCAGAGCTTTCATCATTTTTCTTTTTAAATGAATCCACTGAAATACAATTTTAACCTGATCAACGATGGAGATCAGATAGCTAGCTGTATCGAATATTGTTTCCTAAACTACACATGCACGGCGGTGGTCCAGATGGAATAAAATAGACTTATAATATTATAAAATAGGAAAATTTAAGCGGTTTAATTAAATAAAAATAAATAAATAAACAATAAACTTAAGTGGGCATTTCGGTATTTTAAAAATAGGAATATTTATATGCATACCACCACCTATTGCAATTGTATTTACATATCTAACACCTAAATTTTAATTTTTACATATATACCATCTTATTTAGATTTTATTTAAATTTTATTTATTTATATATCATCTTATTTTAAATTGTATTTTAGTATTTTAAAATTAGGAAGATTAATATCTTGTAATCTTGAGGTGGTGATGAGCTTACAAACATTTTTTAAAACGAAACTTACATATAAACCACCTAAATTCCATGTATTTATATATTTAAAGTATAAGTCTTATTTATTACATTTATATAACTCAAATTTTTTGTATCACATCACTATTTTAATTCAAGAAAAAAAATTGTAATTCAAGCATAAAGAAAATGATATAAATAAAAATATATTAATAATAAATAAATTAAGATTTTAAGATTTTTAGGATAGCCGTGGCAACTAAAAAATATTAAAAATAATATATATATTTGTATTTAAAAGGAATGATCATAGACTATTATACGAGTCTTCAGTCATCCTTAATGTGCCCAACAATTTGAGAACCACCTTCTTAAAACCAACTGTGTCAGAGGGGATTTAAACCCTTGATATGAGGGATCTTATACCGTGGATGTCAATCAATAGGCCGGAATACATAACATATATATATATATATATAATGTACGGAGGCTATTATTTGAGCCATGACCATCTCTCATGCGCCTAAGAATTCGAGTAACACACCCTACAGTCGGGGGGAATCAAACCCCACACTGGAGGGGACTTTAACAAGCAGATGTCCGATCAACTAATCTGAATACGCGACACATATATATTTACTTAAAACCCATTAATTTTCATGTTATCTTCTTCTAAACTTTCAGACATAAAGTCTTGATTTTATCAAAATACTTTTCATTTAAATATTAGTGATAAATAAATTAATTGGTTTTTATCTAAATGCTCAAAAAATAAAATTTAAAGACCAACCATTTATGCCTTTATCCTTCTAGGTAAATACTACTTATATATATATATATATATATATATATATATATATATATATATATATATATATATATATATATATATATATATATATANGCAACTGCCCAAAACGGACCCTAAATCAACTAGTTTACATTTCAGTGAAAAATAATGTATTTATAAATAATTTACTCTTATATGTTGATAAATAATATTTATATATTAAAAGACTAAGAAAAAAAGCATGCAATCTGTATTATGTTAATAATAATAATTAATATATCTGAAGGAGGCAGCATTACTAATTCCATTTCCATTCCCTTCATTTGGATAAATTTTTCTTATAAATTATATTTGATTGGTTTAATTTAGCTATTAAAATATTGCATTGATTATTGATGATAATTATAACTTTATATAATTTTTTAAATATTACTTTAATTTTTTATTTTGAAAAATTAATTAAATAACAAATGAATGCTATTTTACTATTTATCTCTTCAAGCATTAAATCAATAAATTTATAAAGTCATATAAATAAATAAATGGTTTGAAGATGAATATTATTTTATATTTACTTTCATATAATAATTATAAATTTTAATACAAACTTATGGTATTTCTCTTTATATATATATATATATATATATATATATATATATATATATATATATATATATATAGATAATCAATAGCTAAGAACTATCTTAGCAACTATCTTATCTTATAATCTAGTTGTGCCGGACAGTTGATTGTCTGCATGTGCATGAGCAGGCTATATACAGGCTACATGCAGACGTCATAAGAAATGACAAGTCAGTTTATCTAAGTGAAAATTTGAAGGACCTGAAGCTCTATGGTGCAATCTAGCAAGCTAGCTAGCAACCATTCATTTCAGTACTGTTCTATTCTGTAGCATCTACTGTTTTGATGGGATGTTTTTGCTATATATCCATGCTATAAGTAGTAGGAATCCTACATTTATCTGCCCCCTATGTATCATAGGAAGAGTTTTTGTTTTAATGGGATCTTTCTCATATTTTTCATGTATGACATTATCGTCACACTGCTTTCTAGTTCGGCTGGCTAAGTTTAATTAGTTTTAAGTCCATAGGATCGGTTGTATTGGTTGAATTGGGTCGCTAATCTAGGAAGGGTCGGTTGTCTAGGTTGGAGGTCGTCCCTGCTATAAGCCATTCCTCTGGCAATTCGATCAGACATATTTTTGTTATATACTATAATATGAAAAATTTAACCTTAAGTTCTCTAGTTATCATACGCGCAACTAAAATTCTTGAAAACAGTTCTTTATTAGTATTCACAACAAAAAAGTCGAAGCCGACTATGCCTTACAGCTAAATATTCATATTTACATGCATAATGATCATAATTTTAACATCACATAAAAAATACTGCCACTTCTTTCTTAAAAGTGAAATACAACTTTTCCCGACATCACGTAAATAGCCAAAAAAAAGGAGTTAGATATGTAAAACAGGGCACGTTGGGTCTGCGGTGTGCGATCGTGCCATGTAGGGGTGTAAACGACCGAACATGAACAAACAAAGCTTGTGCTCGTGTTCGATTCGTTTGAAATTTAGTTTGTTTGAAATAAGCTCGTGTTTGAAATTGTTCGTGAAGTCACTGTTCGTGTTTGTTTCTTAACGAACGAGCCGAACACGAGCTGTTCGCGAACGACGAACCAGTTTGACATCCCTAATATTAATATATATAAATAATATACTATATTAATTATATAAGTTATATGATATAAATATATAATATTTATATTAGTATATTACTAATATAGTATATTAATATATTATATATCATAATTTATAAGATTTAATTCTTTAAAATATCATAATTTTTTATATATAATTTTTTTAAATTATTTTATCTTTCGAACAATAATGATTCGAACACGAAAGAACACATCATTGTTCGTGTTTAGTTCGTTTAACTAACCGAACGAATTTTTTTTTTTTGCATTCGTCTCGTTTAACTATCGAACACGAACTATTTTCAAACAACGAGCTTTTTTGATAGCCCTAGTGCCATGCCATATGTTCTACTGACAGTGAGCCAGTCCAAACGCGGACGCGGTTGAGTCGTACTTCCTTTGACTATTTTGACTTTTTGAAACAAAACAAGAGTAAATGAGTTGGTAAGAGTGGTACATGGCACATTCACTGAGTTCTATGTACAACAGCTCTGATAAATTCGATGAACAGGGAGCCTTGCTACTATTCCCTTTCACATATAGAAGTGAAGCAATACTACCCCAAAAAGGGTGCTTGTATTTTTCTCTCTATAGCTTGATTGATGCTTGCCATGAATGCCATGTCTCCCGGTGCATGTATGTTTACTTATTATTTTTTCAGAAATTTTTATGGTAAGAAATTATTTTTTTAACCTGACATGTTAAAATATGATAGTTGTATCGATGTTTGTATTGAGAATGCTCTGTGATTTTCTAAGAAGTTATTATACATCTAACTTCTAAATCTAAAGTTTGATATTTACATTTATAATGTTTTGATGTCATAAACTTAGTGACTATGAAAATCTTATAAATATAAATATGAAAGTTTAAATGTTACATGTAGTTGTTTTTTTTTTTAAATGTATGCAAATTAGTTATGTAATTTTAAGATTATGTTCTCACTTGTTTATTCTTGCCTTTTTAAGAAGAATGATTTTTTTTCTATTTTATTTTGTTAAATTCATTATATATTAATGATAAATTTTATTTTCAGTAATAAATTTAAATAATTAATGTAAATCTTTTATTTTTTTATTGTTTTTTTATAGTATACTAAGATTAATATTAGGGGCTGCCGCATCTGAATGGAAAAGTTAGGATTTGGAGTCACAATGTAGTTTATGGTGCCCTGGTGTTGTTGACGTGGCAAATGATACGTCGGTTTCTGAGATAGAGTTCATCGTTCAATATCTAATAATACTTTGGACGGAGCACCATGACTCCATGAGTGGTGTCGTAGTGCTGTTGATGTGGCACTAACACGCATCGACCAATCAAACGATGCTCTTACGAAACAAAAAAAGGGTTGAGACACTGCAGTGCCATTACATGTGTCATAGAGCTCCCATGTGGCATTGTGCCCTACGCACATCATCATGTTTTTCATCTTTTGATTACCTTTCTGGAATGGAGTCATGATAGTAACTCAGACGTATGGATGCAAGGTTATGATAATTTCCGCACGCTAGCATCAAAATGGGCAAAAACTTGCCAAATTTGCATGTTTATCGTAAAATATGAGGAAAAGAGTCATAGGATTCATGAACGTAATATGACATCAAAAATAATGTCAACACGAGAGCTTACTTGGATTTCATGTTTTTGCTTCTAATATTTTCAAACTATATTGCTTTAAAATTCAAAATCATTTGAGATTTTGGTTGAGAAATATTTCATAAACTTTGGTGTGATTGATTTATGATTGTTGAATGATTTGTTATATTGGTATTATAGGTGTTATTTTATATGCAATTGATGTGTAATGGGTGTTACGTCCATTTGAATTTTTAATGAATTAGTCGGTCTATGCATGATTGATCATGTAAGTGCACATATCATTCAAGTAATATAATGTTATATTAATCTTAACACACCTCTAGCCAATGTCTAGCCACAACCATTCATGCACATATGTTCACATGCTTAATTCATTTTAAAAGCTATTTTCTCATATTCATTTCATTATACTTCTCATTTATCAACTAAGAAATGAACAAGATAATTGCATACATAGCCCCTAAAATTTATGAAATCATGTATTTATGTGGAGCTTGATTTAATTAATATTGAGAATTTGATGAAAGCAAAAAAATAAAAAATAAAAATTGAGGTTTTATTATGAATTATGATATGTTTAGTGATAATTTTAAAAATGAATTCAAGAAGATGATAATTTTGCAAATAACAATATTTCAAAAACTTAGTAAAAAAATATAATGCAAAATAGCTTAATTTAAATATGTTCAAATTAAATTATTATTTACAAAGCCGTCCATAGAGAGGCAAATTTCTTGTACTATTGAATATGTTTGTATGTATCGTGAATTTTATGTTAAACATTATTTACAACAGTGAAAGTCACATGCAACGAATTATTATTATTATTATTATTTATTTTTTATTTTTTTTTCAGATACCATAATGTACTCCGTAGCCTTCGATCTCTGTCTGTCCAATTACAGAACAAAATTCCTAATATTTATATTTATAAAGGTGAAATAGATTTTTGATCCCGTGGGCACCAAATATCGATTCCCCTAAAAGGTTGAAAACCATGGTGTGCTTGCTCCTGATTTGAAGAGCCCGCGCCACGAAATTCGAACCCCCGACCTGAGGGACTTACGCTAGAAGCAGCACCAATGAGCCAGATCATCTGCGCGCGCGCCCACACACACACACATAGATATATATATAATATAATATAGTATAATATAATAATACTAATGAGAAAAATAAGGGATGTTAATTCGGGTCAGTGGGTCAGGTAAGTCTGACACGAATCGGGCAACGAAGTCCGATCTGAATAATACATGGGTCAAAAAACTCAACCCAAACCTGACCCTACCCTGACACGATTAACCTAAACCTGATCTGTTTAACATGTTAGCTCAAATTTTCTTCTAATATTTAACAAACAATGATAGGAAAATCAAAAGAAATTTCTATTTATATACAATCAATAGTGTAAGACACACTTAACCCAATCCCTGTTTTCGTGTTTATTCAGGTCATGTTCAGAAATTCTTACGTGTCTAACTCTCATATCGGAACCCCGACTTGACAGATGTTTGGGTTTTCCCAAACCTGAATTTTTCGAGTTGAGTCTGAGTCGTGTTGACATATGAGTTCAAATTTTGACACCCCCAAGCTAAATCTACAGGAATAAATTTGGTGCATTTCATACTCTAGACAATAAAAGCATTTCTTGTTCTTCAAATTTCATAATATCCGTTTTAATTTGTAACAGTTAAAAAGAACTGTTGACTATAAAACTCTTTCTCTCTCTTTCTATATTCCTTCTACACTACTCCTCCCCTTTGCTCTCCATTCCCTTCTCAATTCTTCTTCTCAAACAGCTTTTACTTTGATTTTTTTCTTTTTCTTTTCCACATCAACAGATAAGTCCAAGATTTAGCTGTCTTTGAAATCATCTTCAAATCTCAGTTTCTTCTACTCAGTTTCAGTTTCTGCAGTTTGGAAGGAGCAGCTTCCCAAAGGTAATTACTTCATTTCATCTTCTAGAGAGAGAGAGAGAGAGAGAGAGCTTGTGCGTGTGTGTGTGAGAGAGAGAGAGGGGTATCAGTGGTTGTATTTTGGTTGTCAGAGATTTGTGGAGACAGAAGAAGAAAACTTATGAGAAGCTAGAAGCATTCAGGAAGCAACTAGAGAGAGCTTAGCATGAGCATGAAACCCTAATGCGACGACGTTTGGTTGTAATATAGATTTACGTTAAATTAGATTTATCAAATCGTAAATCCGATCGTTGTGTTGACGGAGACAAGCCTAATGAGTGACGGTAGAAAAAAACCCATAATTATCCTCTCAATCGGATTTATTAAATCTGAATTTACGTTACAGAAGAGATGAAATGTAAGATCTAAAGATGAAGCGTAAATATTTTTCATTTAAACGAAGCATTGAATTTAATTTTCAAATTTTTTGATCTTTTTTATGTTTAGATGATAGCTTGTGATGAATTACTACAAAACATATATAGCAGCAACAAAATGAATTTCATGTCATGATGATAGCTTGTGATATATTGCATTGTTCTTATTGCCATGCAATTGTCACTAGAAATAAACCTAAGGTTCATTTTTTCTATGGAAACCCTAACCCTAACCCTAACCTTAATACTGATTATTTTGTTTTAGTGGTGTATACAAGCTATCATGGCATCTTCTTCAAACAATACCATCCTAAGCTCTCCTTGTGCTGCCTGCAAGTTCCTTCGTCGAAAATGCATGCCTAGCTGCATCTTTGCCCCTTATTTCCACCCTGAAGAACCCCAAAAGTTCATCAACGTGCACAAAGTGTTTGGAGCTAGTAATGTAACAAAGCTCCTCAATGATCTCCTTCCGAGCCAACGTGAAGATGCAGTGAACTCTCTCGCTTACGAGGCCGAAGCTCGCATAAAAGACCCCGTCTATGGCTGCGTCGGCGCCATCTCCGTCCTCCAACGCCACATACAAAGGCTACAGAAGGAGCTGGATGCAACCAACGCCGAGCTTCTTCGATATGCTTATGCTGAGCAGCGCTCACCAAATGTTTCAACAATGATCAGTCCAAGCTTGAGAGTCCATTATCCTCATCCACCATTGCCGGCTCATGGATTATGGCCTAGTTTTGTCAATTATCATCTTCCTCATTCTCAGAATGATACTTGTAGCAACTCTTCATCAGGTGAGCTCAATCAAAGGGGGGAGTGGGAATGAAGCATGTGATTTTCAGTAAAGACTTGGGTCTTGCTAAGTTTGATGCTGTTAGTTTTTGTTTGAGAGATAAGTTAAGAGTATGTATGAATCATGTTGAGAATTTGAATTATTATCTCCAAACGGTTATATATATATATAAATATATATATATATATATATATATATATATATATATATATATATATATATATATATATATATATATATATATATATATTCAAAGTTTGGTATCACCTAGTACATAGGTGCGAACGAACCCATGACTCTAGGGGTCTTATAAATTCTATCAACCAAAACTTCACGGTAGGCAGAGCGCACACACAGACATACATATATGAAGAACATCCTCCTTACATGTGAGCCAAATATACTCACCATTTATTAAGTTGTTAAAAGTGCATGGAAGTCAAATTTGGGGGCTATATTTTCTTTATTCTAGAGATAGTTTTATGTCTAAAGTAATGTTAATATACCTTGCTTCATATTCCCTCTCACCCTTTCGGTTGACTTATTTTATGTTGAGCATTAAAAAATTAGGGATAATTAAGTACTGATAAGCATAAATATTAATAATTATAA
>NEWO01000610.1:135507-158480 GCA_003013225.1 Phalaenopsis aphrodite | reverse complement strand
AGTTTGAATTTGAAATGAAAATCAAAATATTAAAATATGCAAAGAATTCTACTTTAAATTTAACCATTATTTGTTTATGGAAACTTACAACTTTAATCTTTATATGATATAACTTAATGATGACTTAAATGATTTCATTTGAATGTTTTTAGGAGCCATTGGTTGGTAAATGATTGTTCAATCAGCTTTATTAAAGCTAATAATTTATTTGCAGCCGCTCTCATGCATGATTGGATCACTACTTTATTAAAAGTTGGCTCAATTAACTTAAACTAAATCATTAAAAGGCCATTATATTGAAGATTAAGCTTAATGATTCATTTATTGAAGATTAAGCTTTCATTTTTCATAAATGAGAAATTAATTAAATTTCTGACATTTATTTAACAATTCAGCTAGGCATATTTAGAGCAATTTCTGATTGGTTAAGAATATGAAAAAAATAAAATAAATTTAGTGGATAGATGTTTATATCAAATTAAAATTAAGAATTATTTGTAATATGATTAATGTAAAATTGAACTTAATCTCTCTCTCTCTCTCTCAGTCTGAAATTTAAGAATTAATAAAAGATTTTAGTACGATATTAAGCTCATTAAACATAACTTCATGTGTCGCGTACCCGACTTGTTGGTTGGCATCCACGGTATAAATCTCCTCAGGTCGGGGGTTCGAATCCCCTCTGACGCAGTTGGCTTTGAGGAGGTGGTACTCGTATTGTTATGCACATTATCGGTAAATTGGAGGCACGTATAATAGCCTCTGGTCATTACTTTAACAAATAAATAAATAAATAAAAACATAACATCATGTTGCCTAGCGATTATGAAAATTTATCTTGTAATACAAGAATCTAACCACCATGCAAATTTATATATATATATTATTAGCTGAGACCCAAACACCGATTTTCCATACGCTAAGCCCCATGATGAGAGCTCGCTCCATGTGCCTAAATATTCGAGAACCCAACGCCACTGGGAATCAAACTCGTGACCTGAAGGGATTTACAGTAAAACCTGCCAACCAACATGCCACGGCTTGCGGTATATATATATATATATATATATATATATATCTTAAAGCTTTTGAATGCATTAGGTCATTATATGTCATGAAATAAATGAGAAAACTGTGGATGATTTGTCATAAAACATGCAATTGATTGATTGGACAAGGAAGCTGTTCTTTAGTTGACTAAGGCTAGAGGAGCATATGGTGTAGTTAGTTCTTGTCATTTGTAGTGAAATGAGAGAAAGGTTGGGTGGTTCCTATCCTTTTATATTTATTTATGTATATGTATTTATATTGCTGATGTAGATCATATTTTAGCATAGATTTTTTTTAGACAAAATTCTGAAAATGAACTTATTTTTCACTTTATAAAAAAGTAAATAAATGTTTTCAATACCTTTTTATGGAGTCAAAATAATGAAGCAAAAATGGGTGCTTTTTAATGATATTATTTCATTGCTTAATTTATATTTTTTCAATATTGTGATGGAGAAAAGGAGGTTCTTTTCTTGAAGTGTAGAATCAACACCAAAGTCTTTTGAGATCTCCATGTGTTAACTCACAGCTTTTTTGCTTCATTGAAAATTTTTTTAGCGCATATTCGTATCAGCATAACGTTAACCTCATAAGTTTGTGTGATTAATATTCGACTCATAAGTGATTCGATGATAGCAAAATTTGAGTTATTTTATAAATGATTTTGGTTAGAGTTCTATACTTTAATGATGATTTAGCTAAAACATGGTGATAATTACTAATATTAGAGCATTTGTAGCTTGAAGATGAGCTCAAAATGGTGGATCATAGTATTTCTAATGGTAATGAGAATTAAAAAATAATTAAATTTTTGTTGTATAATTATGTTTAAATTTTTATAGCTATGTTTTATCATAAATACTTCAAAGAATAATTGATAGAGTAAGTAAAATATAAAAATTATTTTTAATTATTTTTAATGTAAAGATAAACTTATTGTAAATATATTAAAAGACCAAGCTAGAGCTCTATTACACTAATAGTTTATGAATTAATTACATAAATCATTTTTGTTTCTTATAACACAGTCGCTTAACTCAAATCATGTAACTTAGACATCCCCTTTGTAGAATTTCACTTATGAAGCTATTCTCACACATCATTCACTTCCTCCCATTTCAAGCAAGCAACTATGGCTTTCTTTCCCCTTCTCAATTCTTCTTGGGCATTCGCACATTTAAGTATGACTTTGCACCTTTTTTTCATAAACTTGGTTTAGACTTCATCCCTTATGATTAGAACTAGCTTGTTGGTTCCATCAAGTGTGTTTTGGGTTGTTTAATGGCTTCTTTTTTGCATTTCCTTTCGGTTGAGCCTTTTGTTGACCACTACTATTTACACTTGATGGTTTTCCCATGTCTTATTGCGCTCACTATCACTTGCCTACTTTTTTTATTTATTTATTCAAAGTTGATTTCAACCTCAAATAAATTTAGCTAATGGTAAGTACTCCTTTGATTATTTCTCCCCCAATATATAAACAACCACCTCTTTTATTACTTTTATAGCAAGGTAAACCCACTCTTATGATCCATAAAGTTGTTTTTCAAGCTCAATGGTTCCATTGAATTTGCTTGACTAGAAAAGTGTATCTTCGGTATGCCGCCTACTTAATCTACTAAGACGAAATTTGAAGTTATGAAATTTATGTTCTCTTAAACTTTAAGTGATGTGTGTGATTTGCATCTTATTTGTGAGAAAAAAATAATTGTTGGTGAATCCTTAATAAGATTATCAAACTATCTATTGATATCTTTTCAATGCATCTCCCATTGTCCTTATTTGGATTGTTTTCCATTGCTTTGACAAATCATTTTACTCATTTGAGACTTTATTTAAAAAAACCTTTTGAAAGTGGATTCATCAACTACTTGCATATTAAAGCTCTCAATTGCTCAAGTATTTATTGAGATTGATATTTCTTAAAGCCTCTCCAATGTGATAAGGATTGATTTTTAATTGAGGCATTATGTTGCTTTTGAGAAGAGACAAAGCTTCTATTATCATTGTCATTTGCATAAGTAAGAAATTAAAGTTTATCAAAATTAACTTTTCTAAAGAATAAGAACTCATTAAGAATGAAAAATTTTAGCTAGCATTATGTTAACCACACTAGATGTCTTATTCTAATATAAACTAAATAAGAAATAAAAAATTATGACTAATCTAATTTATAAATAATTTAAGGCAATTGGTGATGAAATAGAGAAAAATTAAATTCAGGGTCCGTTTGGGGCAGCTTGTGCGTTTTAAGATAAACTGTTTATCTTGAAACGTGGCCCGTGGGCCGGCTGCAGGGGTCGACCCGCGGCTTGCGTTTCGTGTAAAAACCCAAACGCAGTTTCGGATAAGCTGGCGAAACGCGCGAACCAAACGATAAGCTGCCCCAAACGAACCATCAATCTCTATAAAAAGCCCATCATTTTAGAGAAAATGTCCTTTCCTAGAAGTCCTCGAATATTTGTGAACTAACACACTCAATTAGTCTTTTACATAGTGAAAAAGCACAAAAATAGAGTAAGGGAGCTCAAGAAAATTTTGTCTTGAAAATAAAGTGATTAATATTACAAAAGCCTTCTTTAATTATAAAAATAGGAGGAAAAGACCAAAACATGTAAATTTAGCTCTAAATTTAAGTTTAACTACATGACCAAGAAACATTTTATGCTAAAAGCAAGGTCAACCCAAGTTAGCCAAAAGTCAACCTGGCCCAAACAATACACCAGTCATACATGTGAGTGCAAAATATCCTAAATATACACCAGTCATACATGTGAATTAGAAAATTATGCAGCAGAAACTTCAGTGCTGGGAGAGTTACTCAACTTAGATAAATTTGGAATCCAAAATGTGAGGACTGTTGATGCTGCTGCAAACATGGCTCTCCGGGGAGCCCATTTCAGGCAAGTTGTGGCGCCGATCTGACTGTTCCAGCAGGCAACCTGGAAAACAAGAATATAAATTCTTATGAATTTATAAATCTAACATCTCAACTTTTCTACTTACATTTATACCATTTTTTGTGTGAGAAACCTTTGCATGAAAATGTGTATTTCAGTTTTGAGAAGTCCTATTTTTTAATTGAACAAGTCAACGGTAGTTTACTGGACACTTGTCATGTCATGCATGTATCAAACAGAAGATACTATAGTGTTACACATATCAATGTCATGTCATGTTTGATGTTATAAAATGTCAGGAAACATAAAAGAAAAGTAATTATTTGGATGCCTTTGTATTAAACATTAAAAGTCATTAAAGATGTATGTTATAGCTGTTAGTTGTGTTCGACCAGGAGGAACGACCAAGTATCTTTCTATTTGGGTATCAAGTCAGAGATTCGTTGTAAGCCCGTATCCTTTTGTTTAAGTTATTTGATGCTCTTACAAGACATTTATATAGAATGTACCTTGGTGTACGCTTTTTGCTGATGATATCCTTCTTGTGGATAAGACTAGAGAAAGAGTTTAAAAAAATTATAGACATTTACATTTTAGTCTAAAGACCTTCATTTGAGCAGATCTAAAATTGAATACATGGAATGTAATTTTAGTGGTAGTAACTTTATTGGCAGAGTTGTAACTATGGGTGATCAAATCATTAAAAAGTGTGAAGGTTTTAGATATCTCGGGTCTATTGTTCAAAGTGATGGTGATATGGATGGAGATGTTATCAGTATAATTCAAGTTGGTTGGTTGAAGTGGATGAATGGTCCATTGTGTGATTGAAAAATACAGCTTAAACTAAAAGGAAAATTTTATAAGGTGGTGGTGAGAGTTGCAATGCTCTAGATGCAGAATGTTAACCTTTAAATGAGAAGCATAAAACAAAGTAATGTGTTGTTGACATGAGAATGCTTAGGTGGATGAGGGGCTTGACACTTAAGAGACAAAATGTGAAATGAATATATCCGTGATAGGGTTGGCATAACTCCAGGCAAACAAGATTAGAGAGAGTTGTCTTACATGGTTTGGTCACATTAAACGTCAACTATCTGATGATTCGGTTGGGAGATTAGATGCTTTGGATTTGACTTATGTTAAGAAGGGTGGAGGTAGACCAAAAAAGACTTGATCTTAATCAATTAGAGCTAAATGAAAATATGACACTCAATAAAACGCAATGGAAAAAATGATTCATGTAGCCTAACCCACCAAGCGGGATAAAGGCTTGTTGTTGTTGTATAGTGTATATATGTCATTCAAAATAACAAATTTATTACATAAAATATCAAAGAGAGATTATCATAAAGAATATGAAAGGTCATGTCCCATAAGATTTCATTTCTTTGCAGATGCTTACAAATTCTTAATTTCATTTCTTCGAATTCATAATTCTTATAAATTCAAAGTTTTGGTGTTAGATATCTAAATACAAATGAATTATGTGGTATGTATGTAAATCTTCAAAAAATAGATAAAAAAATAAAATAAAGGAGCATTTACATACACAATTCTTATCTATCTATAATTTTGACACCTAAACTTTCATACTTACACGCATAACACTCAAATATTTTACAGCTCATCAAAAATACCACCCTTAGTCTTTTTAAAAGTGAAATACACCTGCTATGAGTGTAAATGACAAACTTTAGGTGTTTGATATGTAAATATATTGGAATTGTGTGGCATGTATGTATGTAAATTTCACTAAAATAAAAAGAAAAAAAAAGAAAGAAAAATGGGTATATAACCCTCTGTTTCCATATTTCCATAATTCCTTTGCCCTTCCAGCATTTTGCATTTATTTCGCACAATTCCCAGCGCTCCCAGCCACCAAACAGCCAAAAAGACTGAGGGTAATTCCCAGCGCTGTAATGTTCACAATTCCCAGCTTTTCAAAAAAAAAAAATCTTGTAGTTTCTATTGTATGCCTTTAATGTTCACAGTTAATAGTACCCCCTTGCTGTTCATATGAACAGTAGATGCCCAGATCCATTTAGCAAAAAGAGAAATTTACATTTATACCTCACATTTCTCATAAAGTTTGATATTTACACTTGTAAAATCTTGGTTTCATGAGCTTATGCGTGAAAATGTGTACTTCATTTTTAAAAAGGTAAAGATGATGATATTTTTGATGTGATGTTAAGGATTTGAGTGATATACATGTAAATATGAATGTTTAGAGGTTAGATATATAAATAAATAAGAATTATGTGGTAAGTAAGTAAATGCCCTTAAAAAAAACATGCCAATGAAATTGCACAACTTGCAAAAAAATTTCAATGAAGCCACACCGAAGTACAATTCTTATTCTTCATTCAAATTTGAAAGTTCGATTAAATTTTATGTCTGAAATTTAGAAATGAATTTTAATTTCAATTTTTGAATTTGAATGCATAAACATCTTATTATTTTCTGAACGTCATTGATTTTCACCAGTAAATTGTCAAAAATTCAATCTCAATTACTGTATCTTCCCACACAACCCAAATTCTACCCTCATATCCACAAAATCAGTCATATTCAAATTTGAAGTCAAAGTTAGTTGGATTCCCAAATTCTAATTTGATCCAATAAACTTAAAAGCTTAGAGGCACACTGATATATATATATATATGTGTGTGTGTACATACATATAAGTTCGTATGTACGTCGTGTATGTGCGTTCATACATACGAATGTTCATGTGTGTGTGTGTGTGTGTGTGGGTCTGTACCAATTCAATGGAGTCTATGCAGCAGAAGCATGTAGCGCAAGCAAGTGGGGGAGCAAGCGGACCTTTGAGAGAACAAGAGCAAGAAAGAGGAAGGTAGAGAGCGAGCAGTTGAACAAGGCGAGATGGGGCATGTGATAGTGGGGCGAGGGGTGCCATAACGGCGAAAAGCAGGGGTCTAGCCGGTATGTGCGACTAAGTGAGGAACAAAGGAAAGGTGTAGAGCATAAATAAATCCTCTCTTCCCATTCAAAAGCCAGGAAAGCCTACAATAAATCTTTTAGTTAATTCATAAACTATAGGATGAAAACCCTAAAGTAATCTTTCAAAGGATGCTTTAAGGATTGTTGCGGAAGAGAAAATAGATCAATAAAAGGAATATTGGTATTTTGCAAAACTTGGAAAACAAAATATAAGTTTAGAAATTTTATTTGATGAAAACAAATAAAGTCAATTTAGGATCCCCATTTTTTCATAATATCTATAAACACAAGGTTTATATTCTAAACACAGAAATTTTGTGAGAATTTCAACGCATAGGAAAAGATCGAATCAAGAGAAGGAATAATAGAGCTATGCATTTGATTTATAATTTCATTTATGTTAAAAAAAAAAAGGCTGAAATCTTAAAATTAAGATTATAACAATTTTAATTTTGTAAATTTAGGAGTTTGATTTTGATAGAACAAATTAATCAATAGAATAAGCTAAAATTTATATCTTCGTAAAACAGTATTAAGTTGTACATTAAATAAGATAAGTGAAATTTAAGAACTTTAAAGGGCTAAAAATCTAAAAATAAGAATTAATCAAGTATAATGATATGATAGAATGAAAAAAAAAATCAATGGGTAATATAACTAAATTGTAATAAAAGAAATATAAGAAGAAAATTACATAATTAATTAACATAATTATATATGGTCTTATTAAACTATAGTTGTTGCACTTCTCTAACACGTAACGCATTGATTAATATAAACTTTTATATAAGCATTGGACAATACTATAATTTTTAGTTGCCATTGAAAAATGATTTTGAATGATTACTTTCTCTTAATTTAATAAAAGTCTCCATATTATTTAGAGGTTAAATTATAATTAATTTTGATGTCATCAACAAAATTGTATCATCACACGCAAATCTCAAGGGATCTTGAGCAAGAAACATTCCAAATTCAAGGTCATTTGAGCCCGATTTCAGCAAATTTATAGTCAAACTGAGTGTCTTGATAAGACGAGCTTAATGACACAAAGTGATCCAATCTGAGTTCAAATCAGCCTAGATCGAACACTTGAAAGACTTTAATGAATCAATTGGAAAGTCAAACGATCTTAAGATTTTAGATGTTTATAGTCAAATTAAGCGTCTCAACGAGAGAAATTCAACCCACCAAAGAACATTCAACTCTGATGTCATTAAGACACCTAAATGTTGAAAAAACTATCTATCGCCAGATAGAGTGTTTTGGGAGATCAAATTAAACAAAATACCCATCTTAAAAATTATAAATAGGCCCTTGTTCTTCACTTGAAGGGGAGAGGAGGGGTGGTGAGAATAATAGTGAGTCGACTACTAAAGCTTAATTCTTGAAGCCCCGAAAGCTGTCGTTGACAAATAGAATTCACGATCGGCTACTAGAGTTCGCCAACGACAAACATCAGCAATTGCTACAGCCAAATAGTTGTAATATCCTTCAACTATGACTATTGTAACCAACTATCTTTGTTATAGCCTCTAAATATGAATATCGTGTTCACCAACTATAGTATTTGTATCCAACTACGAGCGTCATAGCCCCACCAAAAATATTGAAGTCGAACTATAGCAGATATAGTCCAAATTATATTTATACAATTATGCATGTTAGGTTATTACAAAACAGTTATGATTTCAACATCATCTAATTATCTCATCGTCCTTAATTCAAGTGAAAAGTGAACCTCTATACACCTGATTATATCGTGGATTATTTTAAGTGGGACAGGCTCAATGATTTTTTCCCTTTAAAAGTTTTTTTCGCGTAAAAAATCTTGGTCTCTTCTCTTACAACTTTTTTTTATCTATATGTGTGTTAGATCTTAGTACAAAGCTAAGAGGTTAAATTATCACTCTACTATTGTAAATTTTCTAACATGTAACAATTTGAGGTTGTTTGTGGGAACTAGTCTCACTTTTTTTAAGGCTCCTAAGCATAACATTTGCAATAATGGAACCGCCCACTCTAACAACCATTGTTTTAATAAATGATCATGAAGTCAAGACGTCATGTTATTGCTTCTGTTTCACCGGATAGAAATGACTCTACTGCGAAGAAGTCTCATCTTTACTCTTGAAAGGCCATGTGCATATCATAGAGGAATATCAAAATGAGATAATTCAACTCTCATGCAACAACAACATCAATGCCAACTAGTGGAGCTTCCTTGACAAAAGATCAATCACTAATTGGAGAAGCCCAACTAAAGAACGCTCTTCCAACACAGCCTCCTCATATTAGAGTTCCTTCACATCCTGGATAAGAAGCTGACATCGTTAATACTATCAAATCCACACTCATCTCCCTCATCGGCCTCCAAATCAACTTTGCACTATCACTTTCATTGAATCATGTCACCAAATTAAGGAAGAAATGAAAAGTCTAATTTGGATGGGACATGTGTGTTGCTTTACATAAAATAGACCCAAATCAGGGCAAAAAATTCAAAAGCAACAACAAAAAGATTATCAAATCGCTTTCTTGAATATGACTGTAAGAAAGTGCGGTCAATCTCGACACACGACTAAGTCTCAAGAAACATAAATTATTTATGGCCTCTTATTTTAGGTTTAATTGATCATAGGAGAACCTGATTCGACCTCCTTCACACAAGTTAAAGTCGTCAAACAAATGTTCCGACTATAAACCTTGGATAGGTCAAAAATTCTTGGTGGATTACATTTGACCTCGTTCCCACAGGTTAAAGTCATCTAGCAAATGTTCTGAATAAAAACCTACGATAAGTAAAAAATCCTTGATTGATTAAGTTCAATGTCGTCCACACAAGTTAACGTTGTTGAATCATGCCCCGACCAACAATCTAGGATAGATCTAACATCATTGGTGAATTTCTCCTGACATTGTATATACAAATGATTTCAAATAGGTCAAACATCTTTGGTAGATTTCTCATAGCTTCTTATATACATATTAATAATGTATAAAAGATCTCTGATAGTTCAAACATAATTGTTAAATTTTTCATGACACTTTATATACAAATGACCTCAAATAGGTCAAACATTCTTGGTAGATTTCTCATGTTACTTTTATATATTACCTCGAATAGGTCAAACATCTTTGGTGAATTTCTTATGAACAATTTTATACAGGGTAATGTCTCTGAATTACACTCTAAAAAATAACTTCAAATAGATCTAGCATTCTTAGTGGAAGATAAGGTCTCCACTTATATCTCTGGAAGACACGCCCAACGATAATCTTGATCAGAAACTATTGGTGATCATAATCTTCATTAGAAAAACCCATTAAGGGCAACTGGAAGACCCAAACTTCACTTATACCATTAGAAGAGGGAGTATTAAGGGCAAGTGGCAACTTACTATCAATTAACAAGCTCACTCAAGACGAGTATTTTGTTATTAATTTGTCATATAATATGTCACTTTCGACATTTGAATTCGAAGAAGATCATTGAAATAGTTAGTGGCAGGATGGCAATTTCTATTAACAAAAATTAGTTAGAAGGCCTTCGTTCAAATTTCCCAAGGAAGAGCAGTTTGGTACTTAGATAGCCCAAGAGTTGATAAGTCTTTGACAATAAATGCTAAGCCTTATATGGAAGAGGGAGTTTTTATTTTTCGGAGTTACAATTTCAGGTTATACTAAAAGGGCTTAAGGATTCTCTGATTTAGGTGTGAAGTGGGGAGAGAACCATAGAATTGTCAAAGATTTTGCTAAGATTGGTTGCAAAAGCTTTCCAAAAAGTACAGATTTTAAATAATGTTCATGAAACTCCTAAAACCATTAGTGGTGAATGATCAAACGGAAAAAATTCATACCTCATAAAATGCTGGTTCGAGATTTTTGAAAATCTGTCAAGGGAAAAAATGGGTGTTTGGATGCCAACAGTTGGAGTGTAAAACAAATGCACGGTAAAATTTTAAGAGTATTTGAAATGCAAAAATTATAATTTTTATGTGTGGGCACGTGTGTTTATAGAAAAAAGCCCATTCTTTACATGATTAGTTTCTTATGTTGCCACCTTCAAATGCAATATCAAGATTATTGATGTTGATTAACAATCTACTAATAGCATGACAATATAATTTAGTAATTTCTATAACAATTTGATCATTAATCAAACTTGATAAAGAAAATTAAAAGCTTATAATACCCTTACACTAGAAAATATTCGTCCAAAAAAATCAAATCAATAAATTGTTTTAGATGTTTCTTTATATATGGCAAAAAATATCATCTAATTTGAATGCTCTACCATGAAATTAATGAATCATAAATCTCACTATCTAAATAAAACTCTGATGCAGTGAATCCTCTTATAAGCAGCTGCCATATCCTTTATTTCTTTAACAGTAATTTATTACAAATTAATACTGAATATTAAACCTCTATTTGTGTTTAGCTTATTTCTTATTATACGTATATAAGGTTATGTTGATAGTGGAAGCACAATACCTATAAATTTGTTGTAAACGTTTGAGCTGGCACCTTTTGCTTGATAATGATTATGGAAGAATAGTATCTGTTGATAATGTCGATTGCTATCAGAGTGGAATTATGGCGAATGGCAGGAAACTACAGCGAGCAATGACAATCGACATTGGGAAAGTCTACACGAAATGCAAGCTTCCCTCACCAAACAGATAGATCAACTTACCATGGAATTTCAACAATTTGTTGGTGAGGTCATGCGAGAGTTTCGAACTCTCAAGAACAGCAGATTCATCCCACCGACAACCACACCAGCCGTTCCGGCAAGCATACCTTCGATGGATGAATCTACTGCAGTTAATCATGCTCTGCGGCGTCGCCGAAGGGACGATTTACCGGCGCTCTCGAGCTTCCTGAATTCGACGAGGAATGAAACCCTCATCGACGGAGCTACATCTCATATTCAGAATCAGGAGAGGAGCCTATTGTGATGGAGAATGCTCGGCATCTTCGAATATATCCAGATCGGGACTATGAAAACTTCAAGATAAAAATTGACTAACCTTTTTTTTTATGGTCATCTTCACATTGAAGACTATCTCAACTGGGAACATCAGTCTAGACATTCTTCGATTATATGGATATTCCTCCAGAAAAACAGGTAGATATATGGCTTGCAAACTCAAGGGAGGTGCTGGAGATTGGTGGCAACAACTAATGCAATCTAGGATACATGATGGTAAATGAAATGTGAAAAACTGGGTGAGTATAAAACAGCTACTCCGCAGCCACTTTCTTCCATATGATTACGAACCATAATTATATTTGCAATATCAGTGTTGTGTCCAAGGAAGCCGAACAGTCAGCAATCACATAGAGGAATTCTATAACTTAAATGCTCGAAACAATTTAAATGAATCGAAACAGCAAATAGTTGCTCGATATATGGGAGGGCTCAAAGACACCATACAGGACAAACTAGAAATGAATTTGATATGGCCATTATCTCAAGCTATTAATTTAGCCTATAAGGTCAAACTACAACTCAATCATTCAAACAAATCTTCAGCACTGAGAAGAAATTTGAGTGAACAGTCAACTGAAACAACAAGGAGCGGATCTATCATCGTGAAGTCGAGCCCCCTTCAGTCCCAAAACACTAACAGCCTCACAGGATCTAATGAACTGAAAGCTACTATCAAACAAACCCACAATCGTGACACTATATACAATAAACCTGGACCATCTAAGTGTTTTTGTTGCTTCCAACCCGGCCACCGTTCTAATGAATGTCTTAATAGAAGACGAATACAATTAGTTGAAGGAGAAAACAATGAAGAATATGCTCGAGAATTTCCATTTTCCAATGAGGCATGTGAAGATGCATCGAGAGATGATGGGGAATCTAGAGAAAATTTTAGTATCTCCTAATCAAAAAGGGAGTTGAGGTTCTTGTGATGGACAAGTGCAAGGTAACTTTTTTCATTGGAAAGAATTTTATTTGTGAAGTTTTATGTGATGTTTTAGAAATGGATGTATGTCTCTCATTTTGTGAAGGTCATGGCAATTCGGTGTGGGAGCTTAGTATGATTGTTGAGCCAATGCGTATTCCATTGACTAGAAATGAAAGAAAATTTAGACCTACACATCCTATGGAGAAGGCAAGCACCGAAAAAAGCTCGGCCTATACTAATGTAACTTTGCTCCAAATTACTAGCATCTTATAAAAGTGAGAATCACATGTTTATTGTCCTGGTGACTAAATCAAACATAAGCAGTTCGAGAATGCCTGAAAAAGTGGAAAAATCATTGTCAATTTACAAATGTATGGCCGGCTGACTTGCCTAACCAACTACCTCCTCTACGCTTCATTCAACATCAAATCGACTTTATTCCAGGTTCTACAATACCTAATCAACCTAGCTATAAGATGAATCCAAAAGAACATCAAATATTAAAAGAGTGTTGAAGATCTGCAGCGGAAAACATTCATTTGGCATAGTTTTAGTCCATGTGTTGTCCCAGCTCTCATCATTCTAAAAAAAAAAAAAAGGGTTCATGGCGAATGTGCATTGACAGTAGAGCAATTAATAAAATTACTGTTAAATTTTGTTTTCCGATGCCACGCCAAGACGAAATTCTCAACATATTGTGGAGTCAATTATTTCTCGAAACTAGATCTTCGCGGCAGTTATCATCAAATAAGAATTCGTGAAGGTGACAAAAGGAAAACGGCGTTCAAGACCCGAGAAGGCCTATATGAATGGCGAGTTACGCCATTTGGCCTATGTAATGTTTGAAGCACATTCATGAGACTAATGCATGAGGTACGCAAACCATTCCTTGGATATTTTTGTGTGGCATATTTTGATGATATACTTGTGTATAGTCATTCTTTGGATGCTCATTTACACCACTTAAAACTGATTTTAACGACTCTTCGTGATCACAAGCTTTCTCTAAATCTTCCAAAGTGTGAGTTTGCGAAGGAAGAGGTGCAGTTTTTGGGCTTTGTTAGGTCCAAACAGGGCATTAAAACTTATCTGAGAAAGGTGAAAACTATCAATTCTTGGCCAGAACCAATAAATTTTACTGAAGTATGAAGCTTTCATGAACTCATTAATTTCTATCGTTGATTCATTCAAAATTTCAGTGTCATTGTAGCTCCATTTATGGATTGTTTAAAGCAGAAATTATTTTTCTTGGGTGATAAACTACACTTAAGTTCTGCACCAATTCTAGTGATGCCAGACTTCGATAAACCATTCCAAGTGGAGACAGATGCCTCTGTTATAGGAATATGAGCAATTCTATCTCAAGAAAACAGACTTGTTGAATTTTTCAGTGAGAAACTTAGTGGTCTGCTGCAGAAATGGTCCACATACAAGCAAGAATTATACGTTGTCGTTCAGGCTCCCAAACAATGGGAACATTATTTAATTTCAAAAGAGTTTATACTTTTTAGTGACCATCAATCATTACAATTTTTACAAACTCAAAAGAATTTAAATCGGATACATATGAGATGGATTGTATTTCTCCAAAAGTTTGGTTTTGTATTGAAGCACAAATCTGGCCATAGCAATCGAGTTGCAGACGCTCTAAGCCGAAGAGTGAGTCTTCTAGTTGTTGTCCAATCGCTAATTACAAGTATGGAATCACTTTGTGAGCAAAATGAAGATGATGAGGATTATTCAATTCCATGGTCATAGTGTATTGAACAAAGGACAGCGGGCGATTATTCCATTCAACGGGGATTCCTCTTCAAAGGCAATCAGCTTTGTATTCCAAATACCTCCCTTCAGCATCAGCTCATTCAAGAAATGTACAGTGTTGGGTTGGTCGTTCATGTGGGAAGAGGCAAGACACTAGCTCTGTTTCAAGCAAGAGTCTTTTGACCTGAACTTCATTGAGATATATGTCGCTTTGTTGAGAAGTGCCAAATTTACCAAAACTTTAAGGGTGTCACTCAGAACACTGGCCTATATACTCCACTACCGGTTCCAGATTCAATCTGGGAAGATCTTAGTTTAGACTTTATTTTGGGTCTTCCAAAAACAAAATGTGGTCTTAATTCTGTTATGGTGGTGGATGACAAATTCTCAAAAATGACCCATTTTATCGCCTGCAAGAAGACATTTGATGCAATCAATGTCGCAAAACTTTTTTTAAGGAAATAGTTTGTCTATATGGCATTCCAAGGAGTACAACTTCATATCGTGATTTCAAGTTTGTTAGTTGTATTTGTCGTGACTTGTGGAAAAGACTACAAACAAAACTAAAATTTAGTTCAACCTATCATCCACAATCTGATGGACAAACTGAAGTGGTAAACCGTTCGTTAGGAAATATGATTCGATGTCTTGAGGGTGAGCATCTAAAGCAATGGGACGATATCTTGAGTCAAGCGGAATTTGCTTTTGATGTTATGACAAATAGAACTATAGGAAAGACGCACTTCAGTATTGTGTATACTAAAGAACCAAATCATACAGTTGATGTCATTGTAACTCCCAAACCGAAGAGTTCTCAAGCGATCAAAATGGCAAGTAACTTTGAAACGATGCTATGACAAATAGAACTATAGGAATGATGATAGTGAGTGCAATAAGCTTATTTCCATGGTTGATAGAACATACTCTAAGCTAAAACCATGAAAATTTGGGTCATTTCCTATTGAAACAAAGATTAATGATAATGTGTAATTGGTGACACTTCCTCTTGATTTGAATATCTCTTCCACCTTCAATGTAGCTTATCTATAAAAGTATCAACCACCGGACGATGGATGTGTGCAAATCACGAAACTCGAGTCGAATTCTTCCGAATCAGAGGAGAATCTAATGCAGTGAATCCTCTTATAAGCAACAACTGTTATATCCTTTATTTATTTATAAGTATTTTATTACTAATTAATACTGAATATTAGACCTCTATTTGTGTTTCACTTATTTCTTATTATACGTATGTACGGTTGTGCTGATAGTGTAGGCACGATACCTATATTTGTTGTACCCGTTTGAGTAGGCACCTTTTGCTTGCTAATGATTATGGAAGAATAGTTTCTGCTTCTCTATTTCCTGTTCCTCGTCTCCTTCTGTTTTGTAGCTGCGCCAAACTCACTAAAAAACCATTCAATGGAATGTTACTTTTCTACGATTGATGCATGACCAAATTAACTTGAAAATTGGCATCAAACAACTTATTCTTATGAAATTTATGGAAGATGGTCAATTAGACATTACATGATTGAAAAGAAGATAAAATAAAATACACACACGCGCGCACACACACAAATAACCCCTCTATGTATGTAT
Source organism: Phalaenopsis aphrodite (assembly GCA_003013225.1). Classification (NCBI taxonomy): domain Eukaryota; kingdom Viridiplantae; phylum Streptophyta; class Magnoliopsida; order Asparagales; family Orchidaceae; genus Phalaenopsis; species Phalaenopsis aphrodite. The sequence goes on along the minus strand of NEWO01000610.1, from coordinate 142,276 downwards.
ATATCTATGTAGCTGATTCCTTCTTGGTGTGCAATTAATATAATAACTTTTAACATAAAGCTCCTAAACTTTTGGAATAATACTGAGAATGAAACTATCATATGTTTCAAAGTTTGAATTTTGCACAGTTAATATTGTAGAATTGCTAAACCTTATTCCAAAAATTGTTTGGTGCCTTCGAATTAGTGATAGAAAAGATTGCATGTAGAGAATAAGGACTGTATATAATGGAGAGGATGGCTATTATAGGTTATAATGGTGATAAAGGTGGCAAAAAATAGGTTTACTCTTCATCCCTCTTCAATGTACCTTAACTTTCTCAATTTTTGCGCAATTTGGCTCACTCCATTCATTCTCCTTACTATGTACCCTCACCCTACTCACTACAGCCTCAAGACCCTCAACCCTCGATAGCTCGTTTCTTTTTCAAAAAAGGAACATAATAGCAATACAAATCAAAGAAATAGGAACAATTAATAATGCTCAAATCAGATAAACACTGCAGCAATTCCAGAAGGGTCTTGTACTCAGAATTTAATCATATTTTTTTTCGCACTAATGACCTACTTCAAGCGGCTAGGATTTAATGTCTTCGAAAAAGCATTAAACAAAGTTTAAAATTCTCTCATCCAAAGAAAATAATGTCTGAATATGGAAAAAAAAGCAAAAGCACGCTAGTTCTAGGACTACACCTACTTTTTCTTGGCCTTTATCATAAATTGAACAAAACTATAAAATGAAACTGAAAACAAAGACACAAGACAGAGGAAGCATCTAGGACCGCCCTCGTAGAGATCGAACCCTCTAATTGGTGGCAGGTTCGATAAATTCTGCTCCCCATAATTAGTATCTGTCCTCGTAGAGATCGAACCTGAGTCAGAGGGGTCTTATGACTAACAACGCAACTGCCTACCAACTTGTCACCCAATGGCGCACATGCGTGCACCGGGTGTAGGTGAGTTGGTGGCGGCTTTTCATAAGTCCCCTCTCGACCCGAGTTTAAATCCTCGACCAAACGGGATTTGAATTTGCACATGGGATTGGTTGGGGGTCCTCCCTTCGGCCAATTCTTTTAGAAAAAAAAAATAATAATATATATATATATATACCTCTGTGTGTGGTGTAGGGAAATTTTCATATCTAGCACATAATTTTTATGTATTTACATATGTCACACCTAAACTTTCATATTTACATACATAGCACTTTGATGCTTTAAACCTATGCATGAATAGGTATATATCACTTTTAAAAGGTGGTAAATGTGTCATTTTTTATGTGATATTAAATATTTGAGTGCTATGTATGTAAATACATCAGAATTGTGTGCTATGTGTGTAAATATTTAAAGACACAACTTTGATGCATGGCAAAATGAGATGATTTAAAATTGGCGAAAAATTAAACAAAACAATAATAAATAAGGACAAGGGTTATCAGACAGCACAAGCACCAAGTTAGCAAAAAAATTTAATTAAAAAACAATATAGTATGTTGTGATTAACCTCATTTCTCATGTTTACATTCCAAGCATGTAGGGTTCCATCTCCAGATCCTGTAAGTTGCAGTTTCAAAAGCAGTCATTAACCCATGAAACAGCCGCAGCAAAAAGAAAATATCGGTGAACTAGACGGAAAGGCAAACACAATTCCATCCAGATTTTTAATGGGGCATGTACATAAATACCACTCATGTGTTATGTATTTACATATCAAATATCTAAAAGTTTACTTTTTACATTTACACCACTCAATTATTTCATATCACATCAAACAAACTACTATTTTAACTTTTAAAAAGTAAAATACACCTTTTCATATACAGGTAAGGTGGCGTTTATGTAAAAATTAAGCTTTAGGAATTAGATATGTAAATACATAAGAATTGAGCAGTATGCATGTAAATCTTCCACTTTTAATTTAACCCTTGAACGATGATGAATATCCATAAATAGACTAGAAACATAAACTTGCTATTTCAAAATCTACTTGATAGATTTTAATATTCATATACCAGCACTAATCCACAAAACAGCTATATAAACGTTCTTCCCCTTACAAGCTTGCAGAAGTGAATATTTTAGATCATTTTTGAAAGGAAATATATATATATGTTTTCCTCTTAACATAAACTATGGAACGCATAAACATAGAGGGAGAAGAAAATAACTACATGAACACGTGATTATGACACTTTAATAGAATCTATTAAAATTCATGTGGAAGATGCAGCCGAAATGGAAATCAAACTAAGAAGGTAATAAATATACATAAAATTAAATCTCAAGATAACTAGTAAAGAAATCAGGTACATAGCTTATTTGTTCAAGGACCTTGCTTATGCTATCTCATGATTACTTCTTAAATAACACATCAACGGAAACAGTTATCTGTTTGGCTCAGAATGATAAATCTTAATTTTCGGCATAAAGCAATTTTCAAACTTCACAAGTAAATCACATCGCCTAAAATAATATCTACTTTTGCATAAGCAAGAGAATCTGGAACACACAGCTACAAGTAAGACATTCGGAAACTGGGAAACAAGAAATAGAAAAGAAATTTTGACTAGAATCTATAGGAATAAAGGAGAATAACACACAAAAAACAAAAGAGTATAAAAAATAAAAGTAATTCATAAAATTTGAGAGTTAAGAGTTTAAATGTCCACATACATGGTAGAAATGCAAACTGTTCATAAAAATATTTAAGAAGAAAAATATACCTGAAATAACATATTTTCCATCTGGAGTGAAAGAAGATTCAGTTGTTATGTTAGAAGATGGCTCTAAACTGAATCCACACCGCTGAGCATGATGAGAAACAAGATCAGTTACATAGCCAGAGAATGAGCCAAGATCCTATGGCCTTGTTTGAGATCAAGTTTGTTTTTTTTTTTTTTGTTCTTATTTTTGCTTTTCCTTTTGTTTTAAGAAAAAATTTATTAAATGTGTTTTTACATGTTTTTATTTTTCATTTCTAAAAATAAATTAATGTGATTTCGAAAACACTCAAAATATTTTTTATTTGTTTTGAGTGTTTTTAAAAACATTCATACTTTAATTACAAGCAAAACATATTTTATTTCAAATCAAAATATAAACAAAACAAAATAAAAACAAAAATGATCCCAAATGGCCCCCACTAGATATTAAAATTGTACCACCAGGAATAATGATTCCAAGCCATTAATATAGAAAAACAAACCTTATCCCCGCAGTAAGCATCCAGAACATAGACATTGTTGCTTGTTGTTGTTAAAAGCATAGACTTCCCATCATTACTAAATTTGATATCACAGACTTCAGCTGTGTCTCCACCCACAAGAAAAGTGTCGAAGGGACCCTGACAGGCCAAATAAGAAATTATTACAAGCAAATAGAAAAACCCTTATGGTTTCATTAACAAAGAGTAAACCTTGTCGTAAGAGCGTGAATCAAACAACTTAATAGCTCCGCCTTCCATTGATACAGCAAAAACAAGGCCCTGTTGATCATATGCAACAGTCGGCCTACCACGCAACCGCAATATTCCCTGTAGACTAAAAAAGTAGTTGTGAATAAAATCAGCTAAAATAAACGTAGGGCCCATTAGGCATCAATTTATTTCTTGTTTTTGTTTTTTTTTCTTTTTCTTTGTTTTTGAAAAGATATTTGTCTGGTATAATTTTTACATGTATTTATATTTTGTATTAAAAAACTAATTAACTTCTTTTTAAAAACACTCACAAAGACCTAAAAGATGTCTTGGAAGTTTTTAACAACAACTAGCTCGATCAAACATGTTTTAATTTAAATCAAAACACAAACAAACATTTGGGATCATTTTTTTTATTCATCTTTTTTTTTTTAATTTTTATTGTATTTTGTTTATATCTTGATATAGATTAAAACATGTTTAATTGATGAAATTGTTTGTAAATGCATTCAACATATCTTTTAAGCATTTTGAGTGTTTTTAAAATAAGTTGATTTGTTTTAAAAAATAAAAAATAAAGACATTAAAATTATACCAACCAAACATGTATTTAAAAACAAAAGAAAAATAGAAATAAAAACAGGAAACAAAAGTAATGTCAAATAGGCCGTTAATTTCTGTCGAACTTAATAGTACTTAAAAAAAGAGATTACTGTTCTACTACAAAAACAGAACATCAAGGAACTCTAACCTGACAAGCATTCACCCGGAGGTCCCAGATTCTAACACTGTGGTCAAGAGAGCCTGACATAAAACTGTCATTGATAGGAGACATGCAAAGGGAGACAACTCTACAATCAACATGCCAAAAAAAAAAAAAAGTTAGGTAGATACGAAAAGAGTTTAAAATGACAATTTCAAACCACTTTTTCCAAATAGTGAAGATTAAACACCTTTTTTTATGCCCCTTGAAGTAACGCAGGCATCGATTGTCATACATAGAAAGGTACCTCAATGATTCTGATAATAAATAATCGCACACTAAGCTAGAGCAATGATTCTGATGATAAATAATCACCCACTAACCCACTAACTAAGAAAAGTACTTAAATGATTCGGATAATAAATATAAGCACTATAATTAAATTATGTTGCAAGGTTAAAAAACATAAACGGTAAAGAAATTAACCATTTGTAGACTCCAAATTGTATCTTGATGAACATAAAATGGAACTTGGATGATGTGTGAAACAGATACTGTCAGCGCCATGTTTCTTATGATACATTGTCTTCAACAATCTGCAAATAACTTTATTCTCTCACTATTTGGGATGAAAGAAAAAGAAACAATAAAATCACAACATTCCATTATAGGCCTATCCAGGTTATGAATTATAAACGCCATAAGAAACTTATTTCTTTGATAAACTGGGAAGGTTAACTTAACTCGGCATCAAGTGAAACCGTAGCCATACAAAAGCCAAAAACTTTATAAATGGGTTTTACTTCATCTCAAATTATATATCAAAGAGAGGATGTAAAAAATGTGGAAACATGTTTTCCTAGTGGAGTTATGTGGCAGAGAAAAGAAACAATTTAAGAAAACAAATTTACTTTAGCATGGAGTTTCAGACAAAGCCAAAAAAAGAAGAGAAAAATTATCTCAAAGCAGAGTGAAGCAAGTTGCATATATTTTGCAAAGCTAATGGCATAATTTTTTATAATTTAGATGATTGTGTTTGATAAAACTATAGCATTTATTGCATTAATTTAAGTACTGAAATCTTATGAAATATCAGAATCTTTCATACATTTGAGCCCTTTAAATCTTATTAAATAAAAAGCTGCGATGGAGCTTTCATGTCGATAAAGAGATTTTACATAATGTTACAAAAATATTTGGACAGAAACTTTATTACAAACAAAATAGAATCAAAATTCACAGTATGCTTACATGGCATCTACAATATTGTAGAGGCGTACTGAATCATCTTCACTAGCAGTGACAAGTAGATCGTCTGTACGATGAAAATCAAGAGAAGAAATACTCCCTCCCTGAAAAATAGATTTTCAGGAAAGATAAAGTTAGAGGCTTCAAGAAGAAACGAAGATAAAAAAGCATGTAGGAATTATGGTTTAAATGTAGCTTTAGGGCAGAATGAGAAGAATATTATGAAAAAAAATATACTTTCTAAGAAGTGGTAAAAGGTATTTATTACTGAGAAATACAAAAATTATTTAAAAGCTTAAATATTGCAAAGAGAATAGTAACAAATCAAAAAACTTATTTATATAATAGGCTGGATAACAAGGAAGAGAAAAATGAGAATTATAAAAGGACGCAAGAGAAAAGAGATATATAAGTTTTTTTAGAATTAGATGAATTAGAAATAAGACAGCAGTGTTTCAGTTAAAGCTGATATTAGTAAGGAAAGATGAAAATGTCATTTTTGAAGGTACTAGATGAAAATTGCAAGAATAAAAACATTCTGTAAAAGCATAATGAACATATAATAAAATACATAACGAATTGATAAAAAAAATGAATAAAATTAAGTCTAAATAAGCATAAAGGTAAGATTTTAGGTCTTTATAATACTATTAAAATTTAGAGAGCTATGGGTTATCTTGTACTAGTTTGATATACAATTATTTTCAATGGGTTTTCAACAACAAAAAGGATGGAAAATGTCTTGAGAAGCATCATTTCAGGTATTTAAGAAGAAAGGAGATGGATAAATAAAAAATGTTTATGATTGTTGTGGTCATAAAGGAATTAAAGCTATGCCATGCAATGAAGTTGCAAGAGAATTATGAAACAAAGAATTAAAAAAACTACATAAATGTCAAAAAAAAAAAGGATTGATTTTACACAAGCAAAGAAAAAACATCATGCAATTTCAAGTGATCATAAGAAAACATATGATTGGCTATCAAAATAATTAAGTTGGTGCAAGCTAAGAAAAATAGTGTGTTAAAGGTATCCTGAAATTATTAGAGAAACGTATAACGAAGCATTTGCTAATATTAATGATTTCGTTCATTTTTCTCTTTTTTATTTTAAAATGAGTCGTCAGCTTGTTGATCATCGTATACTTCCCCCGTTCGAATAAATCTCCCTCCTGAATCATATAAATGATTAGAAGATGAGAGGAATCGAATAAAAAGGGACATACGACAAAAAGAAAAACAGGAAAAAAAGTAATACGTAGAAAGTCTACATGCGATAAACTTCGCAATGATAGATTAAGAATGTCCGCCAAAACAAGATCGGGTAGAGACACGTTAAACCAATATCCGCGAAAGAAGTATCTACGTACATTACCCATAACCAGAGAGTCAGGTGTATGTAC
>NEWO01000610.1:109621-128767 GCA_003013225.1 Phalaenopsis aphrodite | reverse complement strand
AAACAAGCTATTGATCACAAAGAAACGACATTAAATTTACATGCTTTGTATTGGCAACAGAAAGACATGCAACGAATATACAATTTCATATATCATTATTCAACTGATACAATGGTAATCAATGAGAAAACAAATGAAATGACTAAAAATTATAACAGTATAAAGATACTTAGAAGGACTGCACATTAATAAGAAAAAGTATATAAAACACAAGTTGAATGGATGTTATATTAATAATTATCAAACAACATTCGTAGTAGAAAGAATAATATTTAGGCTGATAAATTTAAACATCTATTACATAAAAAAGTGATGATATAAATTCTTAAGTTAAAGCTAGGCGGTTAAAGAAAAATTGTCTCTAAAGTATTACATTATAATAGAACCTCATGGAAACTTACAAGATATATTTTATAAAATTACAATTAGATCGATTATGTTGTTTGTTGAATAAATAAAGTCAGTCGTGATGGAAAAATTAGCATGATAAAAATATTAAATTTAAGATGGATGTGTAATAAAATTAGTTTAAAATTTTGAAAAATCAAAATATAAAAAAGAATGTTAAAAGTATATCTACGGAAAAATAGATATTGGTGTTTTATGCATGTACAACACAGTGTAGAAAATGTGTCAAAAAGATAAATAAAATTAAAAATCGTAGATTGATGATGCAAGTTAGCATTTTGAGTTTTAAGTTTAATTTGGTTGATGTTATGTTAGCAGACTCTTTGATTTTCAAAAAACTAATTTTTTTAATAAGTTTAATTATGTATGTGATCATCAATATAAAGTGGGTTGTGTTCTCTTCCCTAATATGGTTCTTTAATGGATCTCTAATATTCTTCTATGATGTTTTTTGTCTATTGGTATTCTAACTTTTTGTCATGGGGTCGCCTAATTTGGTTGTTGGTTCTTTGTTATTTGGGTTGATTGTATGATTAGGTTGCATTCACAATTTAGTCTTGACTTCAACTCAACTTCTTACCCTGACTTGTGAGCGAGAAGTCCACTAGAACTCCAATTAGGAAGCCAAAATCAAAAATCAAAGAATAAATTATAGAGGTCCCTTTTACCTCCTTAACGGAAAAGTAACTGTCATAAAGGATCAATAGCAAGGTCTAGGGGAAACAAAGCATGAAGGCTTAAGGTGGACTCACCATGCTTCCTCTTCCTTATCTTGATTATGTCCATTAAAGAAATAAGTTTAAATGGGCAATATGGAAGTGAAGATTTAGAACAAGAAGCATAAAAATGATGAAAGGATCCAAACAATGGGGTTTATGTCACTTTACTCGTTAACTCCTGTAGTATATAAAGATAAATTGGGGTAGGGGAAATAATGTTGGTTCTAATAAGAGACACATTTTTCAAGGTAATAATCAATCAATCACACAATCAAGCTCCAAAATTAAGGAATTTAGATTAATACATAAAAATATCAAGTGGCTTAGTATTTACCAGGAAAGACCTCTAACAAGTCTACCAGATGTTGAGCATAACCATCTCAGGGCATGGTTGTTATGGAAGTTAGCTTCAGTCGAGCAGTTTTATTAAAAACACAAGGAGGCTTAGTGTTACAATTGCTCAATCCCTTGAGCGCTATGCGCCAACATAAGTGCTCTCTAAAGCAAAATGGGTGCCTTAAAATAAATATATGTTAATTATTAGATATGTCACTGCATCAATTTATTTAATTATAATTTTTAATGACCATAAAATGGTAATCATGAGATAATATTTTTTAGCAAAAAATAATGTTTTTTCAAGCTTTGTTATTTTATATTAAAAATTTTACCAATAAATAGTTTTAAGTTCAATCAAAACAATTGATTTTGTAGCATGCACAGACGAGGCATATTGTAATCCTAGCCATTATTTACTACATCATACTTATCCCCAATGTTTTCTTCCTTGACATTGAAATTGACCCTCCACCTCTTCATCAAATTCCTTAGATCCATATTCTATCTTCAAGATTTACTATTCTAACATTGGACCTTCTTTCACTTACCATTTGATCAACTTATTCTCAGCGGTGCATTCGTGTTTCTCAAACTCTCTATGGCATTTTTCTCCTTTTGTTTTGTGATGTCAGTTTAACATCAAAAGAATAAAATTAACTCATTTTCAACATTTAAAATATTATCATACATCTAGCAAATCAAAACAAGCAGCTTTCACTAGTTGATGCAGTGTCACAAGCCACTCTCCTAGGCGTGCCTAATAAATGACGCATATTTTGGAAGATATGTGAACTACAATACCCTTGCTTCGCCTCCCCAAACCTGGGTACCTAACAATCCCACTAAGTGTTAAACCCTAGCAGTGAGATTTGGGCCACAACGAGATTATACACATCTGTTAATCTTTAACTAGAAACTTTCCAATGAGCATGGAAATATTGTTCACGGAAAAGCTAAAAGGACTGACATTTATGTATCAGAAACACTTCCTGTCACCCGGAGACTTGTAAATGTAAGCAGTAATAAATGGTATAAAACATCAATGGCGTTAAAAAATAAGCATCGGAAGAAGGAGGATGAAGGACGGCGAATTTACATAGTCGGTAAATGCGGCACCAATGGCCATGTTCTGCACCATCGTGTCGTCTAGCTCTGTAATCGACATCCGTCGCTACCATAACGAGAGGAAAAATTTGTGGGGAAATAAACAAGAAGTTTTTAAACCAACAGTGTGCGAGCGGAAGCCAAGATCACGTAGAGTTCATCTGATAAAATTTACCGGTTCCTCGATTGCAAAATGACGGATCCGCCAGCCGGACGTGAAAAAGAGAAACGGAAGGGAAGGAAAAGTAGGGTGCGCCAAGGGATAAATTTCAAGAGTAAAGTAAGCACAATATGTGAGATGAAAAATTACATTTTTAACCACTAATGTAAGTACATTTGAATAATGATAATTGAATACATATGTCATATATAAAATTTTATAATGTTTTGAAATTTTCAATTTATTTCTTCTATGGCCTTCGGGTCAGATTTAAAATGATCATAATTGTATGATTTAATGCTCCATGCATATTAATAGAGCCTTCAAATTTATGATGTTTTAGATGATTGCATTTTCCAAGCAAAACAATCCTCATTTTTTCGATGTGTTTGGTCAAGCATGCTTTTTTATACCTTTAGGACGCTTTTTCTAGCAAGTTTTGGGTGTCAGAGGTAGTCTCGATCCAGAAAGGATCATGAGTCCTTGTGGGACGGCTTAACTTTTTAGTTGGTTTGTCAATTTTTCCTTCTTTTCATGCAAGTTTCATGTTCATGCCCTTAGCAGGTATAATTTCTACATTACTATTAGTTAGGATAGAGTCATAAGAATCTTGATGTTTCGTTTCATTGACTTCGGGCGTATCGAATTGCTTCGGACGATGCAATACATGGATTACTGACGAAATTGATTCTCAATCAGATCGAGTTAACTACATTCATTGCTTATAAGAAATAGGGTCCCAATAATCTTAGAGGATGGCTCCATGGAGCCTCAATTAGGTTACCTCAGTATGTTTAAGATTTTCACAACCTACCTTTTGACCTACTCTTTTTTGAGTACTTATGTTTCCTTTCTCGAGTCTTTGTGGGCACAGTCGTAAGCTTTCTTGGCTAAGAGGTGACTAACTGCTAGGTTATGGTGATTCACTCGCTACCTAGTGGCCTATTTTCACCCTTTTAGCTAGAGGTTTTTTTTGAGAAATTTAGGACAAAGAAAAATAAGATTCGACAAAAATCCAAAAGAACACACAGAGATTTAACAATGTTCAGCAAAGATGTCTACATCCTCAAGAGCAGAGCGGCGACTTCCTGTCAATATAAAGAAAATAGTACAAAATACAAGATTCAACTCACCTTAGGTTACAGACAGGACATATATATAATTCTATAGTACAATATATAATTACTTTAATTACCCTTGTACTACACCACGGGGTGTTGCCCCTGCAACCCCAACCCACATAATAAAACTCCCCCGATCAGACTGATCCTTCCGCTCCACTCCGCTCCAGCATATGTCTCATTTATGGTATATGAGCCATACCTAAAAAATCTCAATCTTGACGAATATTCAGCCCCTTAAGAGAAATACATCATGGAGTTTCTTATGCACCAATGTGGGTTGCGCCACCACGCTTCCGTTGCGCCCTCGCTCCCCAACCCACTAAATTTCAAGAGACACGCCTCTTCAATTACAAGAGACATCTCTTCATTCCAAGAGACTCCAAATTCTGGTATTATGAGTTATACCTAACAAATATCCACCTTGGCGAATATCGAGCCCGTCAGAAGAAATACATATGCTCAACAAATCTCAACTTTGGCGAATATCCAGCCCCTTTGGAGAAATACATCATGGAGTTTCTTATGAATCAATGTGGGTTGGGCCACCACGCTTCTGCTGCCCTCACTCCCTAAAACCCACTAAATTCTAAGAGACACACCTCTTCAATTCCAATAGACATCTCTTCATTCCAAGAGACTCTAAATTATGATATTATAAGTCATACTTAATAGATCTCCACATTGGCAAATTTCCAACCACTTAGGAGAAATATATATACCCAAAAAATCTCCACCTTGACAAATATTCATTCCCTTAGGAGAAATACATCTACCCTACAAATTTTCATCTTGGCTAAAATCCAGCCCTTTAAGAGAAATACATATGTCAACAAATCTCCACATTGGGAGAAATACATATGCCTAAAAAATCTCAACATTAGCGAATATCTAACCCCTTAGGAAAAATACATCATGAAGTTTCTTATGCACCAATGTGGGTTGGGCCACCATGCTTTCGTTGCCCCCTCACTGATCCCCCAACCCACTACATTCCAAGAGACACACCTCTGTTATTAGGAACCATACCTAACAGTTCTCCTTGCAGTAGCTATAAAAAATGCCCTTATCTACCTATTTTCAAGGCTTTTCTTTCAAATAGAACACCTTTATTTATGAGTTTTACTGGTTGGATCACAAGTTGTAATTGATAATAAGGATATATCATTGTGGGAGGTATCTTTTAACTTACAAAAAAATAATTTTGGTTTTGTCTTCTGGGTTGGATGTGAAGGTCTTGTTATAGAATCCTTCTTGTTTATGTACTCAGGCTAAGCATGGTTTGATTCAATTTCAGTGGCTCTTCTCCAGTTTATATTATGAGAATTATTCTATAAGGTATCATCATATTCATCCTATTTGTTAACCTTCGTAATGTCCAGCCGACTTTATCTTTCATTCCTCCTATTATACCTGGATGGAGGCTATTTTGAGGAAAAAAATTTGAAGAGGGACATATGTTGTGAAGTAAAGCAATTTATTTCCACAAATGAATTTACTCTCAAATATGGCATCAAGAATCATTTTTTATAATATCAAGTGATACATCAATAGGAAATGTCGATTTAAGTCCACCGAGATAATTGGAAGGTTCAACCAAGCAATATAAAAAAAAGTGTGTGAATTGGTAGCATATAGAAGAGTGCAAAGAAGATTCAAGTGAGGTTGTGGTGCAGAAATAAACGTAGCACAACAACAAAGGTGCCCCATTGGTATCATCAATTTGATTAAACTTTGGATTGTAATATTTTTTTATGGTTGAAATCCATTGTATGGTTGTGGTTTTCTCTATTGCTAAGTATCCTCTAAGAGTTAAAAAAAATTGGGTATGTCGCTCTTCTATCTTAAGCATGAGATTTTCTAATGATAGGTTTGAGTGGACTTCACTAGCTAATTTATGTTTTTCTTGATTGTGGGACTAGTTCTCATACTGTTGAATGTTGAATTAGAGGGCTCCATTATGATAGGCGATATACTTATTAGCAGCTGGGAGAAAAGACTGTAAAATGGTGAAATGATTTCCCACAATTAACATTAGTGTGTTTGCCAAAAAAGATATGGTGATAGAGAAAAGTTTAAATCTTAATTTTTTTATAAAAATCCCCCACATAAGTAGAATACCTATAGACGACACTAGAGTTTTTGTATGAAAGATAAATAAAAGAAATCAGGGGCCACACATATATGCAATGATTTATGGCATTGGTATATATGATAAACAAATACTATTTATCTTAATTGATATAGATTGGATCATAAAATATAAAAAATTGATAAAGTATTGAAGGTTGAAGAAAATATTTGGACAATGTTAAATAGACATTGGTGATAAGGTGATTACAGTCTGACAATGATAGCCAATGATGGAAATCAGCTGAGCATACAATTTTGTCAGGGTGATGATAATCAGATGATGACAAATTTAGCCATTGAAGGACAACTATAATTGAACGACTACGATCATTGTGGTGATTGTCAGTGTCAAATATTAGAAAAAGTACTAAAGTTTTTCATATATCTAATTCCTCTTTAATTATTAATCAAATTTTCTTTTCAAACAAAAAATGAGAGACTACATATAATTTATAAAAGTGTCATGTTGATCATTTTAAACAAAATCTCTATAATACTACATCACGTGGCACGTAGTTCTCTTAATTATATATCATCTTTTTAGTATCTAAGTGACATGATACTCTCAAAATTAAATAATAATGCATGCATTCAATTCCTCTCATTGATATGCTTCTTTGACTATGAAAATGTAACACTCAAAGCTTTTTAACATTTACATAATATTATAAAAATTTTAATTGCACTTCATGTGTTCGATTTGAGCTTATATGGAATCAAATCAGATCACTTTTTGTGCCATTGGGCTCATCTCAATGATATGTTTATGAAGTTATTAATTTAGTATGTAAATCAATATTCGTGCCTACTAAATCGAGTTTTTTTTTTAAAAGTTTGGTGATGCATCGTGTATAAGTCTTTTGCTAAAAAATTGTCTTATATTTTGGCGCATAAAATCTCAAATTATTTTAATACTCGTGCATTGTGATGCGCTTATTTGCTCGAATGAAATGATGATACAGAGTGTAACGTTCATGATGGTGTGATGCAAAAGAAAATTAAAAAAAATTACGTATAAATGTATTTAAGGGCCAAGCATTATTCATTCCAAAATAAATTTTTTATTAAAATAAAAGTAAACCACTTTATCACCCCATAATTAAAAAGAAAATAATATGCATTTGATGTAATATAAAATCAAGATTTTCTTATATTTGGTTAGCATTAAAATCTTGGGGTATTTACATGTTCAATTCCCTTGTATTATATATATATATATATATATAGTAATGATATGTATTTGTTATGCTAAAAATTGAGTTAATATATAAACATGAATAAAAATGAGTGTCAAAATAATCTCCAATTATTTCAATGGAATTGTTTTAATACAATAATTTATAGAAATATAAAAATATTTCTCAACTATTTTAAAATTGAGTTCCAATAATTTCACACGGGACTTTTAATTAAAATTTAAAGAATTTGGGGATTATTTTGAGAAGTATTTCATAGAAATAAGGATATTTCAACATTGAGATAATTACATACAGACCCACCAAAACATTTATATTTACAAATTAACCTCTCAAGTAATTTTTTCGAACCATCAAATTGATATATTTACGCATGTCACAATGAAACTATTGATAATTTCATCAAAAAATGAAAAATATGAGTAGTGATTTTACATAAATTTTCATATTTGAGTATAAATTATGTATAAATCAGTAGTATTGAGATGATATTGGAGTACAATCACTTCCTAATATCACAATTTACACATCACCCAATGTATGCGGTGTACGCTCATGAAATTGGAGTGATTATTGACGTGCGTGCATTTGACGCAAATTTGCATCAGACGTGCAATCTGGGAGAAATATTTGTGTGCGTAAGACGTACGCAGAGTTGCGTACATATTAGGTTATTCGGATGGTACATGTAGATTACACTTATGTTACATGAAGAATTACAAGGAGTATAACCTTAGTGCAACCTACATGTACCCTCTGAATAACCTAATATGTACGCAACTCTGCGTACGTTATACGCACGCAAATATTTCACCCAATCTGGGCCATTGCAATACTATTTTTTATTTTTTTATGAGAGTGGGACCCACAAATTTGTGTATGCACACAAAGAATTTTCCATGAAATTGACCCTTCAACATTTCATATATAAATTATGCATTTAATCCTCCAAAATTTTGTCAATCCGAAGCCTACTCGCAAAAGCGATCTGCTACCAAACTCAAGCAATGCGGACTCCTCTTCCCTCGAAACCATGCAAGTTTTCTCCAACAATGGAATCCTCTCGTCCTCATCACCGGCCACCGCACTGCGGCCAAACAGCCACCGAGTGCGCCGCCGGTTTCTGCACCCTCTGTATCTGCTGTCCAATCGCGATGTTCTGTTCCTGTATTATGATCCCCTTCCGTCTCGCCGGCCTTGTGTACCGCCGGATTAGGGTTTCCTCCCACTCCTGCTTCTGTTGCAGAAGCCACGGCTTGTCGGACTTGTCGTCTTCCTCTTCCTTCTCCGACATTGGATTGGAGGCCGGGCATGAGGGTCGGAGTCCGGCCGGGCATGAGGGTCGGAGTCCGGCCGGTCGCGCTCGCCGGCAATGGTGTTTCTGGTGATGGAGATGATCCGGTAGTCAGCCGATTTAAGGTTTTGATGCGGGATTGAGTTGTTCGGCTTGGATTTGTGGGGGGATTTTGCGTGGGTTGTTCTTCTCGAGAATTGTAGATGGGGATTGGGGATTCTTCGGAGTTTGCAGGTTGGATATGTTAGGTATG
Source organism: Phalaenopsis aphrodite (assembly GCA_003013225.1). Lineage (NCBI taxonomy): Eukaryota > Viridiplantae > Streptophyta > Magnoliopsida > Asparagales > Orchidaceae > Phalaenopsis > Phalaenopsis aphrodite. The sequence goes on along the minus strand of NEWO01000610.1, from coordinate 120,040 downwards.
AATTGTACAGAGTGAAATTTCCTTTTAAGTTAGGGTTTTGAGCGAAAATTCCGGGCTTAGATGACTTTGAATCTGACCAGGTTGAAAACTTGATTGAAGTGATGGAGCAATGGGGTGCAATCCAGCAGTCATACGTAGTAATTTTTGGGGCAATTGCATATTGACCACCCAAAACTTGCAATTTACAAGTTTACCTCTCTCTTTCGTCCATTTTTTAATTTCTCGCTAAACTTTTCGTCCATTTTTTAAATTCTCGCTCAAATATCAAAATTTATGTTAAAACCCCAACCGATATTTTATCATTTTTTATCAAATTATCGATAGTTTGATAGTGGCATGCGTAAAAAATCACATGAATGATTAATTTGTAAATATCAAAATAATTTTGGGTAGTTGGTTGTTTTTTCTGACGAAAGATTTAGTATATACCATTTGATTTATATGTATTTATGTTGTTGTCATTCAAAATTTTCATATCACATAAAAAATATCGTCATATAAATTATTAAAAAAAATATATGATTTTATAATAAATGAAATAACAATCAATTTTCTAGAATGTGGTTCTTATGAAAAATTAACCACCTAGCTTGTTTGTGCTTTTATTTTGCTCAAGAAAAAAATCAAGCATCGCCGCACCACGTTGAACTCGCTGTAGAAATTGCTCTGTCACACTATCATGCTAAATTGCTTTGTCAGAAAGCCTCAACACTCGGACTCCCGCAATTGCTTCATTGCTAGAGGCTACTCGAAAGTAGGAGTGTTGTGTTGGCCCCATTGCTCGAGACAACTCCAATATTCTCACTGCTCAACAGTATTCAATACGATTTAATATTGATACGTGCTAGAAAATTTGTGATAATAGAGTAATAAATTATTGTATTAGCGTTGCACGAGAATTCAACACAGACTGAAATAAAAAAAACAACCACTATAGACATCAGAAGTTTTACTAGAAAATTCATAAAGGGAAAAACCACGATGTCTTACAGTTATAATCACTTATCTCATAGGCAGGAAAGAGTTACACAGTCTCTTGAGTTGTAACGTCCATGCACAAATGAACTTGTTGTAAGGAGTGGTTGTCGATCGATGATGATCAGCAACAACCTACGAGTGATTGTCAATATCGGTCGAAGACCGGTTGCGGCGGTGGTCAACGGCGAGGTGATGTTGGACTTGCTCCAGGGAAAAGAATAGAAGAAGCATCTGACTCTTCCATGCATGCTTCACCCGACTCGGGGGATATAGCTCAGTTGGTAGAGCTCTGCTCTTGCAATTGGGTCGTTGCAATTACGGGTTGGATGTCTAATTGTCGAGATGGTAATGATAGTATCTTGTACCTGAACCGGTGGCTCACTTATTCTAAGGAATGGGGATGAGGACCGAAACATTCCACTTCAAACTCTTATTCAGGCTCCAAGCTTTCTCCCCACTTCTCATGAGCGGGATGTGACACTGTTTTTAAAGTCTTAATTATAATTAATGAAGGAATATGAAACATTCTGATCAGACGGTTCAGAGATGTTTCATCGATCAAATGGTATTTAATGGACATTTGAAGATCTTAACGATGTCAGAGTTGAGCGATCTTGAGCTCGTTGGATTCATCTTATCGAGACACTCGATTCGACCATGAGCCCACTCGATCAAGAATCCATTTGAACTTCCAAATATGCTTATAAAGTTTTCAAAAGTGTTTTAATGACTTGATATGAGCTTGATTTAACTCTAAATTTATCAATTTTGGTATCATTTAGACCAGCTCATCAAATAGATTAATTTAACTATAAGTTTGTTGAAATCAAAGCTCCAGATGACTCTTAATTGATTTTTGAATATTGTTTGCTCAAAAATTTACTTCATATCCATGCCATGCCTCAAGATTAATGTCTAATGATGAGAATTTATTGATGAAGTATCAATTAAAAAAAATCGCTATATATATAACCATTCCAACTAAAGAGCATTAATTCTATAAAAAAAGGACTAGTAATTTTCTAAAAAGGCCTTCTAAAATCTCATTCAAATCATTATCAAACAAATTCATAATAAATAAACCCTCTAAGTTATCTTGTAATTTTACCTAACTTTATGGTCTATTACTTGCAACTACATTTTTTTCAATGTAGAACACATCAAAATTCCCTGAACAAAATCCAAGAGTAGTTCAGCTTCCAAAACCTCTTAACTGTCTTCACTCCTTCCGAATAAATATGTCAAAATCATGATGGAAATCATGATTGTAAGATAAGTTGACAACTAATTTAATCGAGAGAAAAAAAAAATAAAAATAGAACAATTACCAAAAATGAAGAACCAACAACAACAAAGAAAAAAACCACTCTTGCCATGAACAGTAAAAAAATTAGAATTAGTGAGTCTTTCATAAGACATACTTGAGAGCACCAAGATGAGAACGGAATCGAAGGCTTACCTCTTCTAACCGTGCAAGGCATCGTGCAGGCTCCAATGTCCATCTTGATCAATATCATCCTTAAATGGCTTGTTGACGCTCACTCGTGCTGGTGTCATTGCTTGATGACCTACGCTTATTGAAATGCCACGCTTGATGGGTGTAGAAGATGCACACAAACGTCATAAACCAGCGCGACTTGGTTCGTCTTGTCTCGTCTCGAAGCCCCTAAAATGCTTGGCAATCTTGCTTTCCCTTTTGCTATGCTCGACTGTCATAGCAGCTTCACACACTTGAAATGTCGTACTCGTTATGCTCCTTACGTGGTGACATTGAAATAACATTTGGAGTTTGAAAGAAAAAATAAGTAATATTACAGGATATGCAGACATATTTGTTTACAAAACAAGTCCGCATGGTGGTCGCTACAATAACTCTCCAAAACTACATTTGACGACATCCTTCATGTAGTGATATTGACTTCAATAGGGTAGGTGAAGATCATTCACATGTCCCTGTTGAAACATATGAATATCGTCTCGGGCATCCTATATCACAGGCATAAGGCAATTTGTCTGAGACTTAAAAGCATGATGGGGCGGGTTCAGAGAAGATAGAATTGAGAGAACGAATCACTGATGTCATCACTAAGGGTTGAAAGAATTTTATATGTCTTTGATATTAGTTTATTTGCAATGTGTTGTGAAAATAAATTTTGTTTATTGTATTGACATTTATGGAATGATATACATTTTGAATTTCAATCTTGGGTAATTTTTATTTCAAATTCTATTGCATGTATTTTTTCCCACTTCAATGGTTGATGAGGCAACCGTACGTATAATTTGTAATGTAAATTTTTTTATTGCATGTTTATTTTTTTTTATTTTAGAGGTCTAAGATGAGATATTCGGCTTTATTGATTCTTTTGGATGGCCAACATGTTATTAGTTATTGACACATGCAAAATCCCGATAAAGGCAACTAAGTTCCTCTTCTTTTTTAGTACTTATGAGGTTCTTCTAAATGATCTTTTTTAGTGATATGCATATATGACATATACGAGTTCGGTAAAGGCAACTAAGTACTCACATTTATTTAAGGTCGGTTATCTTATTGTAGTGACAAATTCGTTTCTTTATATATTATTCTCTGAGACCTCACAGTTTCATAAAACTTAAATAGAGTATTTGTACTTTTTTTTATTACTAATGTTGCATCTAAGGGTTTGTGCTTTGCAATTTTAAACCTTCAGAAAAGATTAGCTCGGGTACCCCCGGAATCTCCAGAGCATTGTACTGCTAGTGTGAACGACAATGTTCCCTACTTCGCGACATCCACATAGCTATGGAAGATAATTTGGTATCCAAGGAAAAAAACAGATAATGATGACTTCTTTAGGTGAGAGGAAACGGGCGTCGAGACAAATTCATCGCCTATTCATAATCAAGCTACAAGTACACCGTTTGAAAAGGACGAGGGGACAACACTATAAACAAGAGAAAAATTAAAGAAAATAATCTCCACTAATATAAAATAAGGCATTAAGTCCCCAAGCAAGTTTTACAAATATTATTTATGCTTAAGAAGATAAAAGATCCCTAAACTACTTATAAGAAAGTCAAAATAGGGCAATTAAGGATTCGGCCTACCCCCGTTGGCGAGACATTTCAAAAAACTCATCCCCCTCCCCCAAAAACAACTTGGTTCCGTCTGGAGTGCAAAATGGAGGTCAAGTCCACGTCAAACTCCTACAATCAAGTCATACACGATCAAGGGTTGAATCCGAAAACAAAAAGGATTTGCACATAAAAAAAAACATTAATTCAATATTGAATGTTTACTTTCAAGCCTCAAAAACATATTTACAACAAAATGAAAACTTTAAAAGCAACTATGCAATAAGGATTTGGCCTCAACTACAAGGAATTCCAAGAACCAAATCAATCGCTTGATCTAAGCATTGGTACAACCTAGAAAGTGCAAAGAAGAAACATATTATAATGTATAAAATACAAAATCCATATGCCAATAATCATCAAAGAAGAAAACACCCAATGATCCATCAAGATAAAAATTTCAATTGAAAAATCTCTAACACAAAACAACTAAACCAAGACCAAGTAATCATGGGACTAAAACCATAAGAATATTATATCTTTAAAAGCATGTAAATGCAAATTACTACAAAAATTAAACGATATAAAATCTAAAGTCAATTTTAAATTGGTAAAATTTTAACTTTCAAATTTATCTCTTAACACCAACATTTTAGATTCTGATGACAGTAGAATTTGAGATTCTCATCAATAAAATGGTAAAAATATTGTGGCAGTTTGGAATATCGATTGTAGAGAAGTAGAAACAGTTACGAAGTACGAAGCTATGTGAAATAACATTTAATAAAAATGTGAGGGTTAAGCTAAAACAGTCTCAAGATGTGCAGCTCTTAATTTTAAGATTATAATGCACAAGAATTTAAAGACATATATGAGGAAAATGTTAACTGCTTGCATTGTATAGAACTTATCTCTCACCATATAATTTGTTGCTCCAGGATAAAAATTAGGGCCATTCATGACAGCTTGTCTTAGCTTATTAACATTTTACTCTCTGCAAAATAACATATTTCAATGCAAACATAAAGGAATCAATGTTGAGATGTGAAGAGCACAAAGATCACATTCTCTTAAGATGAAATGAGGAGCGTGCCTCGGGATATGTTAACCTCAGAGCAAAATAAGAAGGAATTCCTATTTCATTAACTGCCAGGTAAGGATCTAGAGATATTAACCCTTTTTCCCATCATTTTTTGGCGCAGTATGCCTTCTATCTTATCCAACAGTTGGCGGATGCCATTTAGGGCTATATCACTTCTACCTAACATAAAAACCATAAAAATCATAAGCAAAGGACCGTTCTGAAAAAAAAAAAAAAAAAAAAAAAACTATAAACAAGCTCTCGCTCAAAAAAAGGAAAAATATGATGAGCAAGTAGCTTCTTGTAAATAAGAATTGATCAAATCTCCCAGGAAAGCTTGTCAACATGATAAAAAAAGTTCAATAAAGGTACAAAGGCAAAAATAAAGGAAAAATAACATAAAATAATGATAGAAACAAGAATAATAAATCATGGACTACAAAATTTAAAGAAATACTATTAAAAACTAAGATAAAAAGAAAAACTACATATAGGGCTAAATCTTTTGATTCAACCTAGTCAAGGATGGCTGAGAATTTCTACATATCAGCTAAAATTTACATTTTACCATTTACCATTTAATATAATACTCAACACAATCAAACTACTAATAAATATTTGAATTTTGAAGAAAATTCTAGATGTAATAGAGATAGATAGGTAGATATATATATATCTACCTATCTATCTCTATTACATCTAGAATTTTCTTCAAAATTTAAATATTTGTCTGTGTACCACAACAAAATACAATAGTATATGCAATACGAACCAAATCCCTTTGTGTTATCAAACAACAAATTTACACTATTTTGGAGGGCCGGCCACTTTTGCAAGATATCTTGGTGACTAAGTTTGGTATTGCCCAAGGAGATGTTCGCTTCCACAACTCTGCTCAACAAAACATTTTGAGGATGTTCCAACAACTACAGTAATAAGACATCAAAAAGCATCTATAAGTATTTTTACAGAAAAAAATTAGCAAAAAAAATTTAATTAGGGATCCATTTATATTAGTTTAATCTCTCCAATTCAAAATAAATTAACATAAAAGAACACAAACCATAAAGTTGCAATCCCAACAACCAAGAGAATAGCTTATGTCCACAAAGTACTCTACAGACCATTTCTCAATGTATTTTTCATCTCATATCATTTTAGTAAATAGTATAAAGAGTTCACGGCTTTGGAATAAAATTTATTCAGCTCACCTCTTGCCCACTATGTGCAAGAGGACGAAATTGGTTTGGTGGAACAAGAAGAGCCTTTAAAAAAAACATTGCAAAACCTTTTTCCCTCTCAAAATTCCTTAAACGTTTGCATTGAATGTCACATATAAGCATGCATAACGTTGATTCCTTCATCCATAAGTTTTTTAAAATAACTTCGGCCTATTCACATAAAAGCAAGTTCAAATTAACAAATAATAAAAAGCAAACAAGTACTACATATGCTAATCCAAAAGCATCCAACATATTGGACTACAACAATGTGGAAATCCCAAGAAGAAGTGTGGTAAAGAACCTACGAAGAAGACAAATCAACCTTTCCAGTTGATGCTTTAAAAATTTAGAAGGAAGCTGTCTGGATCGATTGGCTTCAGGATCCAATAGTTCTCCATCACCCCCGGAAGTAGTTCTTAAGCTAGAATCTTCAATAACATTGGCTTTATGCTCAGAAGTCTAATGAGACTGCAAGTATGACATAATAGATGTCAATAAACGTCTAAAATACTCAACTAATCATGCTTCAAATGGAATCCTTAACTTCACTGTTTGGCCCAAACCTAATAAACCATCTCATTTGGTTCTAACAATTATAAGTCTCAGAGCATGAGAAAATATTAATTATATGTGGAACGTGAAAGAAGAATACAAGATTATCAATATCCAGATCGCGCATTTTGAACCCCAAAAAAATCCGATAAAGAACAAGGAACACCATTTCCAGCCACCAAAATGTGCGACTCTCAAGCTTCAGATTAATTTTTTTACAGTGGTTACACTTCTTGGGCTTTTCTCGCATAATTTCCTATAGAACAGAAGCAGCTTCAGCTTGTTGAATGAAGGTCCAACTTCCTTTCAGATAGTTTGCATCTGGAGGTGAGTAGGAGTGCTTCTTGTATCTTCAGGCCCAAAAATTGCCTCATCCCAAAAGTTAGCGGCCATCTTTTTGGCCATAGTAACGTTGCCTTCAATGATAAGGCTCGGGATGGAAACATATTTGCGAACCTGAAAACTTATCATTATAGCAACGAATAGACAAATCATAGTAATCAAAATATTTCAATATTAATCATAATCTATTCAAACGAGCCTAATTTAAAACTAATTAAAAATAATTAGAATAGTAAATGTTGAAAAATTCATAATGAAATCAGATAGTAGATTTTGGGGTTTTAACTATACAGTAAACTATATTCCAAATCATAATTAACACGATGAATTATTGCAATAGACAATTGAGAATTAATATTTTAATTAATATGCAATTTAGAACATTATAATTATCCTAAGCATAGGACAATGACTCTAAAACCATTTAGCTAAGATTGCATTACATAAAACCAGAACATAAGCAGATAATAAAAAGAATTAATTTTCATTAAGTATCTTAAGTATGAGTAAAACAATACACGGAATATATTAGCATTTTTCATCATCTCTTGCAACACAGATAACTAGTAATATAATAAAATACCTTTGTCACTAATAATAATGAAATTATAGTTGCAACAATGACGTTAAAAATGACAAGGAAAGATGAAAGAATGCAATAAACAAAAACGATTCGCTGTAAGAAGCTACCTTCTCATGAACCATCCTAAAGTTATGACAATAAAAACAAGCAATTTGAAGAAGATATTTAAGACTCCGGAATAGCAATGGATTGTAAATTGGTCTTGCAAGCTCAATATGACCATAATGACCCGGGCAATGTAAAATTTGTTGGCCACAAGACTTACACCTGCAAATAGTGGTTAAAATGTTCCAAACAATAAACTAATAGAGAACCAAACAGCACAGCAAAAAAAATTAAAATAACTACAAAAAATTGCATCTAACCCTTGTACATAAAAACTACAATTCAAAGTTCATATAAGTAAAGCATAATAAGGTAATTGCACTTTAAAAAAATCTAACATGGTCCCTATTGCTTTTTGTTATCGCATAATAATCGCAAAGAATTTCTTCAACTTAACCACCAAGAATCAAGTCTAGAAGAAACACCAAAAACAGTATCCAAAACAAAAAAAAATATTCACAGGCGTGTGAATAAAACTGCCACCACAACATTGGCAGAGATTATCATGCCATTACATTCCTCCAAAAGGTTTTGATGGTTCCTTTGAATGGCCTCAAAAATAGATCACGATTTAGCTTTACACAATCCAAATGGATAAAAAGCTAAACAAGTGGTCAGAAAACTATAGTCCTACCATACCGTCATGAGAAGAATTTAGTGATGAATTCAATCTCCAGTAAGAAATGGCAAAGAAAGCTTCTTTTCCAACAAAACTTGGGACAACTTAAATTTTAAATTTCAAAATATCCAAACCTACTTAAAATGAGTTTAAAAAAACTAATGAAATTATCGCACAAAATTTGGAAATCACCAAACTAATAGTATAAGTATATAGCACAACAGTGAGAAGACCAATGCATCATACATAGATACAAAAGTCCGAATGGCTTTCTATTGAGTATCCCTGGGCTATAGCTAAGATTGGAAAAAAATTAAGAAAAAAAAGGCTAACCATTGATTCATGATCAGCAATAGCTTACCAGAGAAAAGCAGTCTCAACTGCCTAGCAGAAAAGCTCCACAAATTAATCCTTACCAAGTCGTAGTAGAATAAGAAAGTTTCCAAGTTAATTATTGTTCAGTACTTAGTTTTTCATTCACCTGTCCAATATCGGCTAAGGTCTCATCTACCCTTCCAATGTGTCATACCCTAATTTTTTTTAAGTATAACTACAAAGTACAATAAATAAATTATACCCTAAACTTTAGCTTTCACGGTAATCATTAAAATTCATTATATTGCATTGCACGCTTCAGATCGATCATTTTGATATATTAAAGAATATGTTGATACTCAAAATGAGAAATATATTTGAATAACATTTCTTGGAGTTCTTATTAAAATCGCAGTTCTTACTTGAACAAACTAATGTCATATAATATTCTTAGTGATTTTCGTTATTTTTCAATTTTTCGTGCATGAAATAGATGATAAAAAAAAGAGCGGCTGAGATTATTTTTATTAGTAGAATAAGTATAGGCATATATATCTATGATTTAAGCATTCTCTGCATTTTCTGCTCATTTTTGTCTTTGGAACAGAGACTTAGAGCATGGCAGACTTAGAGAAAGAGAGAAAAAAAGAAGAAGGGGCATGGGGGTGGAGTTCGGAGAAGAGAAGGAAATGGGAAGAGGAAAAAAATATAAACCTTAGAGTTGAAATTAAAGCAAAATTTATAAGCTTTTAGACCAAAATAAAAAGAGATTATTTTAAGGTAAAAATTAGTTTATTAATTATCTCCTAAATGCTCAATATATTTGTCATTTCATTAAAACACCAATTTAAACAATTTTTTTTTCCTTTATTCATGTTAAACTAGCCGGCTCGATTTCGTAGAGTAAAGCTAGCTCGAACTCGATTAATTAATCAAGCTCAATTGGAAGTCGAGGGTAGCTCAAGCTCAACTTGACTCGACTCGTTTACACTCCTAAATACTGTCCATATTCTAGCATGCACAAGAAAATGAGAGAGAATTGAAGATTGAAAGCCTATATGCTACCAAAGGGGCTAAGTAAAGAAAAAAGTTAAAATTAGAGATAATGGAGAAGAAGAAGAGTTGTGATGACAATTATAAAGGTGTAAACACAAGAACTCACAGGTAAAAAAAAAACTTGATGATAGGAGAAAAAAAAGGAAAAAACTCGGTTATCATTTCATTGATTTCTATAGAAGGTACATAGATTTTGAGATTCATAGGATCTAAACTAATAACATTAATCAAACACCAAATACAATTAAATAACATATCATAAATTAATACGGTTTAAGATGTTATTTCCATGATTTGGCTTGACTCTATCAAAATACATACACAATCAATTTGGCTTGAATAGTACTGAAAAAATGCACACGAACAAGATGCAAACAATCACATGCACAGGTAGACAATCATGCACTCACACGCACATAAATTTGTGTGCACACAATGCTTGCACATGCACATTTCACATATAAATGTACATTTCACATCAACTTATGTTTGAAATAAAAGCTAATAT
>NEWO01000610.1:79877-101619 GCA_003013225.1 Phalaenopsis aphrodite | reverse complement strand
AAAGCTGGAAGATCTAAGGTCCCAGCACCAAAGAACTCTTCAGCTCTATCCAAGAAACAAGAAACAATAGGGAATCTCCTACGTAGCATAAAAGCAAGAGTTGCATTTGAGACACGTAAATTATGCATTAAGCCCACTTATCACAAGTTTTTGCTCCTCTATTAACTATTTGAACCCTACATTTTATCGCTCTGGTACCAACAGTCGCTCCACTCAAAGACAAAGTTTGCCTGCCTTTACGATTTGATTGTGAGGAACTATCACCATGGATCCTCTTAGCTTCTAGCGCTGACGAAATGAAATCATAAGAAGAATTTGTTGTGTTAAAATTCATTGGGGAGGAATCAAACTGGGAGTAAGGGTCAGTTTGGGGCAGCTGCAACTTAATAATAAATTATTGCGCAGTAGCTTCATAGAAAGCTGTTGCGGCTTAATAATAAGTTGTTGCGCAGCAGAGGCAGAAGTTGCGGATAAGCTGATTGTCTTTTTTTTTTTGCAGTTTGAAAACAGTTATGCTGCAATTGATTCTAGACAAATGATCATTTTACCCATGTATAGTAATGTTGTTTGCAACAAGGCTGTCATATCAATGCATTTCAAACTTTAAAAGCAGAAAAATTAAGTGCAGAACATTACAAAAAAAAGATAGATATCTCACTTAATAATGAGTATCATGATTATTAAAATAAAAAAAAACTATTAAAATAATAATTAATAATATGATAATATTATTTTTAAAATGCAGACGGCGTATGTCACGAGCGAGGGTAGAAGAATTGCGAGAGAGAGGGAGCGTGATCAAGAGAGACAGAAGAAATGAGAGTGGGGGACACAAGGGGCCGCAGGGTAAATTGCGAGCGAAGAAACACGAGCCGCGTGGTCAAACATGCATCTGCGTTTTACCTAGAGTTTTTAAAGACATCGCCGCGATGCTTTTTCCAAACAACACAAAATGTGTTTTCAAAATTCGTCGCGCAAATAACGCCGTCCCAAACGGGCCTGATTTGTGTCAGCAGAATCTCAATAAATTAAGTTCTTATTGGATCACACCCTTGTTTTGCTCACATCCATAGCATATTGATAAGGCATTTTGATGCTTCAGTTCTAACACTCGCTCCTGCTCGTCATGAGGAAGCTCATCCGCCCAGCTGCTTACTCACACGCAACACCCATCGCCTTAAATCTCCAAGACGTCAACTTATCCTTCCGCACTCAAAATGGATCCATTAGATCCGCGCACGGAAGCACCATGACATCTCTGATAGCTTGTCGAGAACAAGATCGATCTCACGAATGACTGTGATAGGGTTATTATAATCTTTTAACTTGTATAATAAAGTTAAAAATTGCCTACTGAATTTAGTATTCAAATGTGGTTTTGTGAACAGTCATTTTATAAAGGAGTTTTGTAGGATGTTTTTTTTTTACTTTTTATGTTTTTTTTTTATGCTAAACCTCACAAATAGGAAAAGTGCATATATATAAGTTGAACCCGAAATTTATAATAGATGTTATATTTTAGCGGATTAGAATCATTTGATTCTTAAAAGTAATTCTACATTATATTTTTTTTTAATAACAATAAAGCAGTAGTCAAATAAACGTGTGGCAGATTGACAGTAATTTAATAAAAATTAAACTGCAAAAAAAATATAACCTGAATTTTCAAGGAGTTCATCGAGGTAATAAAGTTTTTGTTATCTTTAAACATGATAATTAATTGTGTTATAAAGTGCAAATAATTTTGTATTCAAACGGTAATTTATTTTAACCAAGCTGAACTCTTTAAGGGAGTTTTTTTTCAACTGTAGCATTTAAATGTGATTTTCATAAAGGCAATACGCCCTAAGCAAACTCATAAAATTTGTGACATATATGCATTTATCTTAACATATATATTAGGGCCAAAAACAAATATAACAGGGCCGAAAACAAAAAAATTATAATTTCTTTGCAAGTGGATCTTTCTTCAATTAAAGGTGGCTAAAAAATTTTAAGGAGAGCAACCAATAATAGAGTAAAGTAAAATTATGGACAAGTTAAAGCTGCAAGTTAACAACAAGGAAGCCATTGAAGTTGAAATTATTGATGAGTAGCATTACATATCAACTATAGGAAAGGAGCTACAAAACTGGTTGGAGTAGCATGATGAGGGGTTCAATTGCCAAGTTTGAAGTAAGCATGATTTGCTAATAACGGAAACTAGATATGATTAGAAACCATGAGTGAGACAAATTGCTCAATTAAAGAGGCCTGATGTGTAGAACCACTTCAGCTTTTGATTCCAAACTCCTAACTTCGGCACATAAATTATGTTTCGGTGCCTAAATGCAAATAAAAGAAATAAAATAAAATTTTTAAAAATGTGGTGGGGGGTATATTAGAGAAAAAGGCCGAGAGCGAGGGAGTGCATGGAACAAAGATGCATTTAGCAGATGGATTGTGAGCGAGAACCACCACACGGGAAAATGAAAGAAATTGGGCAAATGTATGCTAAAAATAAATGGGTTAAGGAAGGGCTCAAAATTACAATTCTTTCCAGTTGCGGGTGATCTGAATCGAAATTATAAGACTTCTACAAATAGGGTTTGAGAGGGATTAAAAAAAATGGTATTATTTCTCTGACAAATCTCCCGGTCAAAAATAGAGAATGCAAAACTTTCTTTTCTTTCTTCTTCGCTCACGATTCATACATTTCTTCCTCAATTACCAATTAAAGAGTCAAAGATAATGTGATTATAAATTTTGCGTGAAAAAACAGAATTGTAAATTGAAATTAAACCTCTGCATGCTCAACTTAATTCAATAAAAGAGATATCATCAAGTTGACCCCAAATAGTTAAGTTAAAGCTAATTTTCATTAGAGCATATCCATAAATATAACACAAAGAGTTCGAAATACTAAATTTTGAGCATAAATCTCCGAGTACAATAAAAAAACATCAAAATAACGTATAATTTAGAATTTGCACAACAAAATATTTGAAGAAAATATGAATAAGATGCACTTATGGCCCTCTACATTTAGTCTTATTTTTTTAATCTATTTTTGGAGCATATCATCTCAGTTTATCTACTCGTGCTACTTATATGCATGGTTAGTTGTTGATGAGAAATTCCATAGATGCTTTTCTATAGTTGTTCACAAGAGCAACTTCATAATTAGTTCATAATGATTTTCCAAAAGAAATTATTTAAGGATCCTCAAAAGTTTCTAATTAAGTATCAACCACTTGAGATGGTGGACTTTGTTTCCTTAAATAAGTATTGATGAGACAAAGAGATAACTTCTATTTTAATTAATGGAAGTGCCCTTCACTCAACAGTTGTTAATGCATGAAATCAGTTAAATCAGAGATGAGAGTCAGTGAACTCCTGGATAATGAAGTGATTGAATGTAATCATTATATTGCTTGGTAATAAAATATTATTTCAATATAAACTCTTTGTTGTTGATGTCCTAAATTTGCATATTGATTACAAATCCAATAATATGTCAGAATAATTTCAATATAGTAAATATTTGATAACCACTACAGAGTAGCATGGACTATATTATATTGTATTAGACTTACCGATCTCTTATATGGCATCTCGCTAGTTGGTAGAAATTGGATAAAAAAATTGTGAAACCATAGAACCCGCTATGATAACTTAATAGTTTTGGGGGTGAATTTAGCAAGTTTATCAGAATTAAATTTTTACAAGGAAAAAATAAGGAAAAAAAGTTTACCAGGCCACCTTTCGCTCCAGTTGAAGTCATCAGAGACAAGCAGTTAGTAGGAAATGGTTTCTGCAAGCCACCAGGGAATAACACGCTATTAACTTCGGAAGTAAGAGCATTCAGAGAATTTGACATCATCCTATCTAGCCTTGTTACTGCAGATTCTCCATTTCTCCTGACAACTTTCTCAGTTTCTTTCAGCAACTTCAATGGATCTAAAATGATCAAAGCAAGTTGGCAAACATTGTGATAGAATAACCTCTAAAATATTAGATTCAAAAGAATCAAACGAATTAAATAAATCTCGAACCAGATGTTATTTGAAAAAAAAAGTGTAGCTTCCGTCCAAGAATAAAAATAATTTAATGCATCTCTAAAAAGCCTATTATATAAAATCTTTATTGACTAATTTTCCAGAAAATTCAGAAGGACATTTCAGCTCCATGATATCAAACTAAAAGATAAAGAAAACAAATGTTAAATCAAAATTATTCAAGGAAAAAGGCGACCAAGAGCAAACATTTTTGAGGTTCCAATAAGAAAATCCACCAAATATATACCATAAAATTGGCGCACCTTTCAAATCATTTGTTGTAGCTTTTGTAAACCGAGAATGAACATCTTCACTGAGACATTCACTGTTTTCCAGTATTCTTTTCCTCTTCTTATCCGACTTTCCGAAAACCAAAAGATCGTCCACTCCACATGTAAAACCATGCATCTGTGAATAGAAGTTAATATTAATCATACTAGAATGTGATGATATATGAGTGAGCTATGGAGCATATAAAGAAACATCAGACTAAAACGAGAAGCACCAACCTGCAGAAAGAAGGTGAATAAGCGACTGAACACTGCAAGTAATTGCCCAGCAATGTCTGCACCATAAAGTTCATGGATAGTATGAACTAAACCGCATTTTCCAAATTGAGCTTTGTCAATAATCCCATGCACAAGCTCATTGTTGTAAACAAACAATTTCCTTTCAATAGCATCTTTTCCAAAATACTCCTTGGGAATCCTTCCCTCTTTCTCAACAGTAAGTGGTTCATGACCCTTTATAAGATGATGTAGAATTGCCGTAATGACCTACACATAACACCGAATTGACACCTGATGTATCTAAGTTAATTCTTGACAATTTAAAGACAAAAAAAACTCCATTATTGATGCGTATGAATAATCAAATGGACTATAACTAACCTGTTTTCCTGTCCACAACAGTTTCGGCTTCCATATAGCAGGAGGAAGGGGCTGAATATCATCAACGACAACTACAGCAGAAATCTTTTGGCCAATATTAATAGCCTGAGAACTATAAGATGGGGGTGGTACACAGGAAACATATAAAAGCTGATTGTACTCTTCACGAGTTAGAAATGTGTCCATCTTAGTTAGGAGCACAGCGCTTACAATATGATCCTATATAATTTAAGAGATTCAAAAAGCCATCCATTTTTTAATGAGAAATGTAATGTCACCAAAATATATGGCAAACAATAGGATTCATACCTGTATGAGACTTCTTATGGGATTCCCGCTGGTTGGAACAATATACTGCTTATTGGCATTAACAATGTGAACACACTCCGCTCGTGAAATCTCATCTTGAGGAAAATGAACATTCATTTCATCTCCGTCAAAGTCGGCATTGTAAGTGCTACAAGGAGAAGATTTTATAAATAGAATGTAACAAAAAAAAAGGTTCCCAAACATAAAATGAAAAGTGTAATTAGGACCTGCAATTGGCATAGTGCATACGAATTGTTTTTTCTCCATTCATTACCCGTACAACATGAGCCATCATGCTAGGCTTGTGCAGCGTCGGCTGTCAAATCATATGTAAAATTAATATGAGCATAAAACAAATGCATTCATAAAGAAGGAGAGCATTTTTTAAAAAAATTATTTAACTTGTAGAGAACAAACAACGACTTGGCTCGTTACTGAAAAAGGAATCAAAAAGTGCTAAGCTAAACTGCTTATATAATGCTGTACAAACTAATGCTCCTTTGCTTTAATAACCCTCTGTTCACAAACAACCAAGACATTAAATGTTCCCTAATTAAGAGCAACTAAAATGAAAATTGAGACATAAAACATATTACTTGGAGGATTTCTCCAGGTTCAATGAATCTATAACTAGGCTACAGAATATAATCTTTCTAAACTTTCAAAGAAATTGTCTTCAAGTTTTCGGTAATATGTGCAGGGCTTTGCTCAATAGAAAGTACAAAAAAATATGTATTAAAAAAACTATGATTTAGCTGATAAACATGCTCGGTTTACATTTTTTTTTGTACTTTCTATTGAGCAAAGCACTGCACGTAATAATTTCATTACATTACGTTTTATCACTAAGTATAGTTCATTATCCTCAAATAAATTGTCATGAAATTCTAGTAAGTTTGTTGGGGTGTAAAATCTAACAAAAAATCAGTTAGAAAATCAAGTAGATAGGAAGGAAAGAACATGAGAATTAATGTTATTCTAAGCACATTCCTCTACATACGCATCATAATTTAAAGTTGAACCACCTATTGATTTAAATAAATAACAGAGAAAAATCTATACCTGTCGATTAACTAGAACTATGTCCCCATCTTGCAAATGACGATATACAAATTTCCCTTCAAATTTTGTTTCAGGGCCCATTCCCACCTTAGTAACTGCCCTTGATGTGGGTAATTTCCTTGAAATTGCATTTCGCATGTCCATACCTGTTTTTGAACTTTATTATTCACTACCAAGAAAAAGCAAGGGGTGCTAAAGACAGAAAAGTAAAAAAAATAAGTCATAAAAGATTGCGATCCAGCATAAAGAAAATAGAAAACTATCAACTTTTTATTTCTTGCGATGAAACTATGTTACTAGTTAGAGAAAAGTTAACATGAACAAACAGTTGCAAAATAAAGCGTATAAAAAAGCATAAATATAAAATATATTGGATCAAGATAACTTCAAGAGCAGGTCCATATTCAGACATCTGCTAAGTCAATAATGCCAAGTTGAATTATTGTGCCTGTCTTGGAATCTAATAAACTTTAGTGAATAAAGAAAAACTGCAATTTTTCTCTCTGCAAAAAAAATCCAAAGTTCAATGGAGATTGCTTCTCTCCTCCTGGATAAATGAGAATTATAGAATTTAAATAATAAATTGATTAAAATTATAAGATAAAAAAGGGTAAGTAATATATGCACAAAGGTGAATATTTGAAAAACAATCAGGATTATAAAAAATTGAATCAAAATTATGATGGACCAAAATGTAAAGTCAACAAAGAACGTGGCTAAGAAATGGCTTTTCAATAACTATAGACAACATAAATGATAAATATAAAAGAGACTTTTTAATGGAATGATGAGAAAATCCATTTGACAAAAAAGTACCATTTTGTTGAAACGCCAACTTGAAATGAGGATTGCAAAACATCTTAGAATGTTTAAAAATGCAAAATGGGTAAAGCATAAGAGTAAATGATCAAAGGAGTTTTACATACCAACCTTCCAAAACATTTAATATAACATTTTAACCACCCAAAATCTTAAGGGGTTTTTACATAGCACCAAATTCTTATGTAATTATTCATCTCACACCCAAACTTTGATTTTTACAGTTTAAGCATCCTAACTATAAAAAAAAGTGTAATCCACCTTTTCATACATATTTTCAAACATAAGAAAAGGTGCTTAACTGTAAAAAGTAAAGTTTGGGTGCGAGATAAGTAAATACATAATAATTGGGTGCTATGTATGTAAATTTCCCAAATCTTAAATATACGATCTTAACCCAAAACATTCACTAAAAACTTCATGAGTGAGTTTAGGAGGGTGGTTGTAATGAAAAAATTATTAAAATATTGTATTTAAAGTTTAGGAGGTTGAAATGTTGTATTAAATATTTTGGGCGGTTGGTATGTAAAAATCTCATGATTAACTACACTTATAAGATACTAAATAAAAAGATAATGGAATCAACCACCACAGATAATACTTCTTTATCAAACAGAATATGAAAAAAATAAATAAACAATTTCAGCAAAAAATTTAAAATCCAATAAATGTTTTACATAATAAGAGATGAAAGTTTTATGTTATTGAATGATGGGAAGATTGTGGTGTGATTGGTATTCAATTCTCAAGGACTACATTTATGGTCAACAACTTTGCTTTGACTTCAAATATTCCTTTTACCCCGCCTCTTCACTTAACGACTTGTTCGATGTCCCGGATTTAGAGGAGGTCGTGAAAGAGTAGAAAATTCATACATTTAGGGTGAAAGATGATGAAGAACTTTATGTATAAGAGTCCTCAATAACATTTTTTCTTCTGAATCAAATTTCAAAAAAGCATCTTGTCAATAATATGAAGAAAGATAATGTTCTTGCATCTCTCTCTTCATTTAAGACTACGTAGTAATCTCGTTCTTTCCTTCACGAAGACAAAAGTAATTAAGATTCTCCAACCATAGATAAGTATTGTTGCTGAATTTGATAGTTACCAATTTAACTATCCTACTTTGTGGAATGTCTTTGCACTCAAAAATCTATTT
This sequence comes from Phalaenopsis aphrodite, assembly GCA_003013225.1. Classification (NCBI taxonomy): domain Eukaryota; kingdom Viridiplantae; phylum Streptophyta; class Magnoliopsida; order Asparagales; family Orchidaceae; genus Phalaenopsis; species Phalaenopsis aphrodite. The sequence continues at coordinate 93,343 of NEWO01000610.1, read as the reverse complement.
CACAGAAGCCAATCAATGAATTCATCCCAATCCATACGCTCATCAAAATTTGGCAGGTCAATCTCTCCCTTCTTCTAAACCTAATGCCAAATAGACGGGGCATTGGTTCTTGATCGCTCGAGCTTCATTGGCGAAAATGTTTCACCTCTTCTTCTCCTTCTAGTTGATCACCATTATGGTTATTGATAATCTATATAAATTATCATCTTTCAAGTTCAACAAGTCTTTGTTGTAACTAAGAAATTTCTCTCTACACATCCTTCATAGTAAGCTCTTAAATACCTCTTTATAGATTTCACCTGGAAAACATATTTGTTCTCGATTAAGGTTTCAATCAACGGTAGGGTCTAAATTTAGATTTGGCCAAAATTTTGAGATTTAGGGTGCATTTGGGACAACTTTTTTGTTGCGGCACGTTTTGAAAACACTAAAATACTCGTTTGAAAATCGTGGTGTGGCAGCTTATTAGAACAATTTCATTGAATGCGCCACCTGCGTTTCTTCAGTTGGCTTGCGTAGTATTTTTCTCCTCTCCCCCACTCCTCTTTTGTCTCTGCCCTAAATCCTAACCCGAATCGTGACACTGACCCTAGGTAACTTTTCTCGCGCTCCCCTTTCTCCTTTCTCGCGCCTTTGCCCTGAGAAATTAGTCTCCTCTGCGTAGCTCCCAATACTCCTCTCAGGACTCTTCTTTGGGTACTTGCTCCTATCTCGTGGTGGGAAAACGGCTTCACTACCTTCTTGGTTGGTTCCCCTTGTTCCCTATTGCCCCTCTGTTAACTTTTACCCTCTCTCCTTTGATGCACATTATTTTTTGCACTTTGTGGTTTTGAGCCACACGGCTTGCTCTTTCCGAGTTGTTGTCATACTCTATGGAAAATTATAAATATGTGCTTTCAAAAGGGGGTAATGCTCGGTTGCATTTACTTCTTTTTGTGAATTTTGGTTGTTTGTGGTCTTTGCTATTTTGGCTCTTTGACCTTTTTTTTTTTTTTTGGCAATGCTCCACAAAATTTTGGTTGTTTGTAAGCATTTGTGGTTTGTCTCTTTTCTCTATGAAAGAATTGAAGCATTCAATTTTATGGTGATGATAGCGGTTTATGGCTTTTCTCTATGGAGGAATTAAAGTATTCATAAATCCGGGGATGATGTTTGTTGTTTATGGCTTTCCTCTATGGAGGAATTGAAGTATGCGGGTGGCTATTAGCATTTTACAACCATTCTCTTTGATGGGTTGCTATTGGCGGTTTGTGCCCTACAGGGGTTTCTATGTGATGGTTTGTTGGTGGTGTGGTGGTTGCAGCAGTGTGTAGATGGGAGTGGTGGTTGTGATAGTGTTGATGGTGTGGTGGTTGTGACTAGTTGGTGTAGTGGTGGTGAAGTGTTGGTTTGGTTGGGTTGGTTGTGGTAGTGTTATTGTGGTGGCAGTGGTGTGTTGGGTTGGTTGTGGTGTTTGTGGCAGTGTTGTTGTGGTGGTTTTGGTGTGTGTAGATGGGAGTGGAGGTGATAGTGTGTTGATGGTGTGGTGTTGGTGGCTTGCTGTTGATGATGTGACGGTGGTGGTGGCTTGTTGTTGATGATGTGTAGTAGTTGTGTGTTGATGGTGTGGTGGTAGTGTTTTTGGTGGATGGAGTGGTGGTGAATTGTTTGTTCTTTTATGTTACCTTTCCAGATGTGGTTTTTTTATAATATATATTTTTTTTTTGTTACATGAAAAAAAGTTTTACTGTATGCCATAAGTCTATGTTGCTCATCTCTATTCATGCTAGTAAACATGATGGGTAAGACAAAAGAAATTTGTTCTTCTATCATGTAGGATAAAAAGATTGAGCTAATGTTTTGCGATCTCTGCCTTAAAGAGCCGGATTTGAGAAGTAGATCAACCACCTAGTTAACAAGAAGAGCTGAGAGAATATACAAAGTTCAAGGAAAGCAAAAAGAAGGAATATGATATTATACAATTAAAAGACAAGTAGGATCAGTTAAAAAGGTACTGAAAAATATGGAAAGAGTTGAAGCGATGATCCATTGGCTTGGGTTAGGATCTGATAAAGCGAACCATCGATGTTTTGGAAAAATGGTGGGCAAAGAGATTGAATGTCAGAATTTATGAAATGTCATGTCCTTCACCATCTATATTTCTTGCAGTTACATCAACATATGAATCATTCATTAATTTGTAGGATGCCTCAAATGTTAAAAAAATTTAAATTTAGCGTCATTGACCCAGCACTTGAAGAAAAGTTGGATCGTTTGCTTAGTGAAGTCGTGGCCACGGGAGATTATGCATGGGCCCCAAATAAGAAAGGATTCGCTGGCAGAGTTGTGCGTGTTGATGTCGAGCAAACTGTTGCAATGAAAGCCCCAGCACTAACCTTAATGAAGTTAGATCTACTAGTTGATTCAAATGTCCTAGGGTTGAGAAAAAGATAAAAGATGGAGCAGTTTTCACTATAAGTCAAATTTCACAGTTAGTTGCTTCAAGCACAATGACCTTAGCAAATCACAAACAACTTCTATTCAGCAAGTCATGTGAATTATGAAGGAACTCCAAAAATTTACGAGGGCATCTCTTTTTACTTGTTCTCTATGAAGTTGCTTGAAGACATGACCGGAAGAGAGTTCTTTATGCCGATGGCCCCTGACCGTAGGATCAATTACTTGTATTAATTTCATGACAACCAGAATGCATGCATTGAATTTTATTTGTCATTTGTCATACACTTATTTTTATTTTTTCTAAGGACATGTTATATGCTACTTTCATTATGCTTAAATCTTATTTGTTGGATACATTTTTTTTTTCACTATGTTCTAGCTAATTTGCACTTATTTATACGTGGTAGTTGCATAAACAATGAATGATATGGATAGAGAAAAACGTAGAAGAAGAATTACAATTGTGTTATGCTTAATGTATGACTACTAAAATTCATATATTGCTTGCCCTACTTGCATGACATTTATATTCATTGATGACAAGTGGGTTGGAAAGTTGTTTGTGAGTCGCCCAACAAAATTTAGCAATATGTTCCGAATGACTCAGCCATTATTCATCGATCTATTGGAAGAGCTACACAAAAAGCATGGATTTCATGGCTCCTCCAGAATGACCTACAGAGAGGTGATAACAATAATCTTCTACATTTTATCACAGAATGAACTTATGAGAGGAGGCATGGAGCAATTTCAACACTCATCTAATATGATTTGCAGATGTATTCAATTAGGTTGAATGCCCAAGCCAGTTTATTATCAAAAATCATCAAACCCGAGGACCCAACATTCCAAAGGACCTCCATATAGACTTACGGAGAGGTGATAACAATAACACTCTACATTTTATCACAGAATAACTTATGAGAGGACGCATGAAACAATTTCAACACTCATCTAAAAAGATTTGCATATGTATTCAATTGGGTTGAATGCTCTTGTCAGTTTATCATAAAAAATCATCAAACCCGAGAACCCAACATTCCAAAGGACCTACATACAGATCTCACAAGGCATACATTATATGTTATATTTTAAGGTAAATCAATATATTCATACTTACCTGAATTTAATTGAACAAAGTAATTCAATTGTTTTTGTTAAATGCTTTATGATTGCATTGGAGCGGATAATGAAACACATGCGGATATACGTATATCGAATAGTGAAAAGATCACATTTATCGGGCAATGTGATTCACCAATACAAAATGCCCTAGTTGTATATGACGTTAACATGTATTACACTTTTGTTATGGGCAACATCAGTCTCCCGACAATCCAAATTTTGCTTTCTTGCTACAATTCAAGCAAGTTTTGTTCAAACATACAAAGAGAGAAAACAACATGGCAGCCCGAACTTGTGCAAAGACGGCTATATAAAGTGATTTTACTTTGCATCATGTAAATGACAAGGACCCACTTTTTTTGGCTTTAAATGAAGATAGTGCTTATTTTGTAAATGCCCGTCGGGTATAGTTTTCTATTTTGCTTTTTTGGGGACTTTTTATCACCCATTTCGTAACCCTTTTTGTAGGGGTCTTTTATAATTTTAATTCAAATGCACATTTCAATGACGGGAAGAAAATACACACGACAGTCGGATATTCAAATTTACCACAAAAATTCAAAAATATAACTTTTTGCGCCCACCACCAGATAGATATTATTTGACAGATGTTAGATATCCCTTACAGAGAAGGTTTCTAAAGTCATTACCTGATATTAAATACTACATTTCTGTTTTTGAAAGAGCTAGTAATGTTGCTCGAGGTAGGAAAAAAATGTTTAGCAAGAGACACTCATCCTTACGTGGTGACATTGAAATAACATTTGGAGTTTGAAAGAAAAAATAAGTAATACTACGAGATATGCAGGCATATTTGTTTAGCAAACAAGTTCAAATGGTGGTCGCTACAATGACTTTTAGAAAAGATGAGCTCGGGTACCCCTGGTACCTCTTGAGCATTGTACTCCTAGTGTGAACGACAATGTTCCCTACTTCGCGACATCCACATAGCTATGGGAGATAAATTTACAGGTATTCAAGGAAAAAAACAGAGAATGATGACTTCTTTAGGTGAGAGGATACGGGCGTCGAGACGGATTCATCGCCTATTCGTAATAAAGCTACAAGTACACCGTTTGAAAAGGACGAGGAGACAACACTATAAACAAGAGAAAAACTAAAGAAAATAATCTCCACTAATATAAAATAAGGCATAAAGTCCCCAAGCAAGTTTTACAAATATTATTTATGCTTAATAAGATAAAAGATCCCTAAACTACTTATAAGAAAGACAAAATAAGGGCATTAAGGAGTCGGCCTACCCCCGTTGGCGAGAAATTTCAAAAAAACCCATCCCCCTCCCCCAAAAAAAACTTGGTTCCGTCTGGAGTGCAAAATGGAGGTCAAGTCCACGTCAAACTCCTACATTCAAGTCATACACGATCAAGGGTTGAATCCGAAAACAAAAAGGAGTTGCACATAAAAAAAAAAACATTCATTCCGTATTGAATGTTAATTTACAAGCCTCAAAAACATATTTACAACAAAATGAAAACTTTAAAAGCAACTATGCAATAAGGATTTGGCCTCAACTACAAGGAATTCCAACAACCAAATCAATCGCATAATCTAAACATTGGTACAACCTAGAAAATGCAAAGAAGAAACATATTATAATGTATAAAACACAAAATCCATATGCCAATAATCACCAAAGAAGAAAACACTCAATGATCCATCAAGATAAAAATTTCAATTGAAAAATCTCTAACAGAAAACAACTAAATCAAGACCAAGTAATCATGGGACTAAAACCATAAGAATATGATATCTTTAAAAGCATGCAAATGCAAATTACTACAAAAATTAAAGGATATAAAATCTAAAGTCAATTTTAAATTGGTAAAATTTTAACTTTCAAATTTATCTCTTAACCCCAACATTTTAGATTCCGATGACAGTAGAATTTGAGATTCTCATCAATAAAATGGTAAAAATATTGTGGCAGTTTGGAATATCGACTGTAGAGAAGTAGAAACACTTACGAAGTAGGAAGCTATGTGAAATAACATTTAATAAAAATTTCAGGGTTAAGCTAAAACAGTCTCAAGGTGTGCACCTCTTAATTTTAAGATTATAATGCACAAGAATTTAAAGACATATGAGGAAAATGTTACCTGCTTGCAATGTATAGAACTTCTCTCTTTCCATATAATGTGTTGCTCCAGGATAAAAATTAGGGCCATTCATGACAGCTTGTCTTAGCTTATTAACATTCCAGGGAGTTACTCTCTGCAAAATAACATATTTCAATGCAAACATAAAGGAATCAATGTTGAGAAGTGCAAGAGCACAAAGATCACATTCTTTTAAGATGAAATGAGAAACGTGCCTCGGGATATGTTAACCTCAGAGCAAAATAAGGAGGAATTCCTATTTCATTAACTGCCAAGTAAGGATCTGGAGATATTACTGAGCGACATGCAAAATTAACCCTTTTTCCCATCATTTTCTGGCGCAGTATGCCTTCTTTCTTATCCAACAGCTGGCGGATGCCATTTAGGGCTATATCACTTCTACCTAACATAAAAACCATAAAAATCATAAGCAAAGGACCGTTGAGAAAAAATGAAAAAAAAAACTATAAATAAGGTCTCGTTCAAAAAAAGGAAAAAATATGATGATCAAGTAGCTTCATGTAAATAAGAATTGATCAAATCTCCTAGGCAAGCTCGTCAACATGATACAAAAGTTCAATAAAGGTACAAAGCCAAAAATAAAGGCAAAATAACATAAAACAATGATAGAAACAAGAATAATAAATCATGGATTACAAAATTTAAAGAAATACTATTAAAAACTAAGATAAAAAGAAAAAATACATATAGGGCTAAATCTTTTGATTCAACCCAGTTAAGGATGGCTGAGAATTTCTACATATCAGCTAAAATTTACATTTTACCATTTACAATTTAATATAATAGTCGACACAATCAAACTACTAACAAATATTTGAATTTTGAAGAAAATTCTAGATGTAATATAGATAGATAGGTTGATAGATAAATATATATATATATATATATAAATTTTGAAGAAAATTCTATATCATCTACAATTTTCTTCAAAATTTAAATATTTGTGTTTTTTTGTACCACAACAAAATACAATAGAATATGCAATACGTACCAAATCCCTTTGTGTTATCAAACAGCAAATTTATACTATTTTGGAGGGCCCGCCACTTTTGCAAGATATCTTGGTGACTAAGTTTGGTATCGCCCAAGGAGATATTCGCTTCCACAACTCTGCTCAACAAAACATTTTGAGGATGTTCCAACAACTACAGTAATAAGACATCAAAAAGCATCTATAAGTACTTTTACAGAAAAAATTAACAAAAAAAATTAATTAGGGATCCATTATATTAGTTGAATCTCTCCAATTCAAAAATAAAATAGCATAAAAGAACACAAACCATAAAGTTGCAATCCCAACAACCAAGAGAATAGCTTATGTCCACAAAGAACTCTACAGACCATTTCTCAATGTATTTTTCATCTCATATCATTTTAGTAAATAGTATAAAGAGTTCACGGCTTTGGAATAAAATTTATTCAGCTCACCTCTTGCCCACTATGTGCAGAAGGACGAAACTGGTTTGGTGGAACAAGAAGAGCCTTTAAAAAAAACATTGCATAACCTTTTTCCCTCTCAAAATTCCTTAAACCTCTGCATTGAATGTCACATATAAGCATGCATAACGTTGATTCCTTCATCCATAAGTCTTTTAAAATAACTTCGGCCTATTCACATAAAAGCAAGTCCAAATTAACAAATAATAAAAAGCAAACAAGTACTACATATGCTAATCCAAAAGCATCCAACATATTGGACTACAACAATGTGGAAATCCCAAGAAGAAATGTGGTAAAGAACCTCTGAAGAAGACAAATCAACCCTGCCAGATGATGCTATATGCTTTAAAAATTCAGAAGGAAGCTCTTTGGATTGATTGGCTTCAGGATCCAATAGTTCTCCATCACCCTCGGAAGTAGTTCTTAAGCTAGAATCTTTAATAACATTGGCTCTATGCTCAGAAGTCCTATGAGACTGCAAGTATGACATAATAGATGTCAATAAACGTCTAAAATACTCAACTAATCATGCTAATCAAATGGAATCCTTAACTTCACTGTTTGGCCCAAACCTAATAAACCATCTCATTTGGTTCTAACAATTATAAGTCTCAGAGCATGGGAAAATATTAATTATATGTGGAACGTGAAAGAAGAATATAAGATTATCAATGTCCAGATCACGCATTTTGAACCCCAAAAAAATCCGATAAAGAACAAGGAATACCATTTCCAGCCAGCAGAATGTGCGACTCTCAAGCTTCGGATTAATTTTTTTACAGTGGTTACACTTCTTGGGCTTTTCTCGCATAATTTCTTGTAGAACAGAAGCAGCTTCAGCTTGTTGAATGGAGGTCCAACTTCCTTTCAGATAGTTTGCATCTGGAGGTGAGTAGGAGTGCTTCTTTGCATCTTCAGGCCCAAAAATTGCCTCATCCCAAAAGTTAACGGCCATCTTTTTGGCCATAGTAACATTGCCTTCAATGATAAGGCTCAGGATGGAAACATAATTGCGAACCTGAAAACTTATCATTACAGCAACGAATACAAAAATAATAGTAATCAAAATATTTCAATATTAATCATAATCTATTCAAATAAGCCTAATTTAAAACTAACTAATAATAATTAGAATAGTAAATGTTGAAGTATTCATAATGAAATCAGATAGTAGATTTTGGGGGTTTAACTATACAGTAAACTATTTTCCAAACCATAATTAACACGATGAATTATTGCAAAAGACTATTGAGAATTAATATTTTAGTTAATATGCAATTTAGAACATTATAATTATCCTAAGAATAGGACAATAACTCTAAAACCATTTAGCTAAGATTACATTACATAAAACCAGAACATAAGCAGATAATAAAAAGAATTAGTTTTCATTAAGTACTTAAGTATGAGTAAAACAATACACTTAATATATTAGCATTTTCATCATCTCTTGCAACACAGATAACTAGTAATATAATAAAATACCTTTGTCACTAATAATAATGAAATTATAGTTGCAAAAATGACGTTAAAAGTGACAAGGAAAGATGAAAGAATGCAATAAACAAAGACGATTCGCTGTAAGAAACTACCTTCTCATGACCCATCCTAAAGTTATGACAATAAAAACAAGCAATTTGAAGAAGATATTTAAGACTCCGGAATAGCAATGGATTGTAAATTGGTCTTGCAAGTTCAATATGACCATAGTGACCCGGGCAATGTAAAATTTGTTGGCCACAAGACTTACACCTGCAAATAGTGGGTAAAATGTTCCAATCACTAAACTAATAGAGAACCAAACAATATAGCAAAGAAATTAAAATAACTACAAAAAATTGCATCTAACCCTTGTACATAAAAACTACAATTCAAAGCTGATATAAGTAAAGCATAATAAGGTAATTGCACTTTTAAAAAATCTACATGGTCCCTGTTGCTTTTTGTTATCGCATAATAATCGCAAAGAATTTCTTCAACTTAACCACCAAGAATCAAGTCTAGAAGAAACACTAAAAACATGTTCCAAAGCAAAAAAAAAAATTCACAGGTGTGTGAATGAAACTGCCACCACAACATTGGCAGAGATTATCATGCCATTACACTCCTCCAAAAGGTTTTGATGGTTCCTTTGAATGGCCTCACAAATAGATCACGGTTTAGTTTTACACAATCCAAATGGATAAAAGGCTAAACAGGTGGTCAGAAAACTCTAATCCTACCATACCGTCATGAGAAGGATTTAGTGATGAATTCAATCTCCAGTAAGAAATGGCAAACGAAAGCTTCTTCTCCAACAAAACTTGGGACAACTTAAATTTTAAATTTCAAAATATCCAAACCTGCTTAAAATGAGTTTAAAAAAACTGATGAAATTATCGCACAAAATTAGGAAATCACCATACTAATAGTATAAGTATATAGCACAGAAGTGAGAAGACCGATGCATCATACATAAATACAAAAGTCCGAATGGCTTTCTATTGAGTATCCCTGGGCTATAGCTAAGCTTGGAAAAAATTTAAGAAAAAAAAGGCGAACCATTGATTCATGATCAGCAATAGCTAACAGAGAAAAGCATCCTCAACTGCCTAGCAGAAAAGCTCCACAAATTAATCCTTACCAAGTTGTAGTAGAATAAGAAAGTTTCCAAGTTAATTATTGTTTAGTACTTAGTTTTTCATTCACCTGACCAATATCAGCTAAGGTCTCATCTACCCTTCCAATGTGTCATACCCTAATTTTTTTAAGTATAACAACAAAGTACAATAAATAAATTATACCCTAAACTTTAGCTTTCACGATAATCATTAAAAATCATTATATAGCATTGCATGCTTCAGATCGATCATTTTGATATATTAAAGAATATGTTGATACTCAAAATGAGAAATATATTTAAATAACATTTCTTGGAGTTCTTATTAAAATCACAGTTGTTACTTGAACAAACTAATGTCATGTAATATTCTTAGTGATTTTCGTTATTTTTCAGTTTGTCGTGCATGAAATAGATGATAAAAAAAGAGCGGCTGAGATTATTTTTACTAGTATAATAAGTATAGGCATATATATCTATGATTTAAGCATTCTCTCCATTTTCTGCTCATTTTTGTCTTTGGAACAGAGACTTACGAGCTTGGCAGACTTAGAGAAAGAGAGAAAAAAAGAAGGGGCATGGGGGTGGAGTTCGGAGAAGAGAAGGAAATGGGAAGAGGAAAAAAATATAAACCTTAGAGTTGAAATTAAAATTATATTTCGTGCTTTCTTCTACAAAGCCAAATTTATAAGCTTTTAGACAAAAATAAAAAGAGATTATTTTAAGGTAAAAATTAGTTTATTAATTATCTCCTAAATGCTCAATATATTTGTCAATTCATTAAAACACCAGTTTAAATTAATATTTTTCCTTTATTCATGTTAAATAAGTCAGCTCAATTTCGTAAAGTAAAGCTAGTTCGAACTCGATTAATTAATCAAGCTCAATTTGAAGCCGAGGGTAGCTCAAGCTCAACTTGACTCGACTCGTTTACACTCCTAAATGTTGTCTATATTCTAGCATGCACAAGAAAATGAGGGAGAAGAGAAGATTGAAAGCCTATATGCTACCAAAGGGGCTAAGTATAAAAAAGTTAAAAAAAGAGATATATGGAGAAGAAGAGGAGTTGTGATGGCAGTTATAAAGGTGTAAACAACCACCAAAGTGCTCAAGAACTCATAGGTAAAAAAAAAATTGATGATATGAGAAAAAAAAAGAAAAAACTCGGTTATCCTTTCATTGATTTCTATAGAAGTTTCATAGATTTAGGGATTTATAGGACCTAAACTAATAACATTAATCAAACACCAAATACAATTAAATAATATATCATAAATTAATACGGTTTAAGATGTTATTTCCATGATTTGGCTTGACTCTATCAAAATACATACACAATCGATTTGGCTTGAATGGTAGTGAAAAATGCACACGAACAAGATGCAAACAATCACATGCACAGGTAGACAATCATGCACTCACACACACAAAAATTTGTGTCCACACAATGCTTGTGCATGCACATTTCACACATAAATGTACATTTCACATCAACTTATGTTTGAAATAAAAGCTAATATTGCTAAAAAATCTCAAGAAGAGATTAGCCTGGTAGAAGATTAATTGTCAAAATCCAAAAAACTTAGTTATTGTAGTTAATGATTATACTATCACACTACCCACTTGGAATTGAATCTATCTTAGTCAAGTAAAATAATAAGTACAATATAATAATTTAGATTTTTTGACTTTTTGGTATTCAAGTCATGCATTTTGGTCAGTTAGCCATTTAACTATTGGAGTGACAGTACAAGTTTAATTCCCAAATTATGGCCTAAAGATGTGTACAAAGTGCCCTAAGAAGGATGAGATAAACCTTCTTTTATAAATTGTAAGCTTCTTGATCATGAGTCTTAAGAATTCAACTTTCTTGAATTTGTTTCAGGATAAAAAAAACCTTTGAAACCATGATAACACGGCTAAGTAATGCTAGGTTATTCGTCATTCATCCCAATAAAATATAAAATTATCATTGAGCCTAATATTTAAAATTTTCTTTTCCAAAAATAAGTTTTTCAACACTTCTCCCATCTGATGACAAAGTCAATCACGATATTTTACCTTTATACATCACTATAAGGTGCATAGATTAACACAAATAATAATAAAAATGAAGTTGATAATAGATCGGATAAATTATATAGATTAATTGATCATTGAAAACTATTTCAAATGTATACATAATCATTAATAATAAAATGTGCATTAAGCATAAAAAGCCTAAAAAATAAAAATCTCATCAACTATAATATAGCGAGCAGTCTATAAATCTTCAAGAAATGAATAAAATTGGCTAAAGTAGGCACTAAAATCTTTGAGAGCTACTCCTCACCCAGGCCATGATGATTAAAAGATGGATTTACATGAAACACATAAAATAGCACAAATAAATTTCTAACCTTGCACTCTCCAATAATTTCAATAAAAGAAATATGGGTTACACTACTTCTAGTAAATTCGGTTAGTTCCTAATGCAAAATTTTTTTATGGGGAAAAAAAAGAAAAAACATGGGAAGATTATGTATCATGAATGTAAAATTAGGTAAAATGTGAGGGTTTTCTTCAAAGAAAATGACTTCTTCCATGCAATTTTACCGGTATAGGAAAATAATTGAAAACAACTACTAGCATTAGACATTCTAAATACTTTGCTTAAATTAATCAAAAGTTAACAAGTCCAAATCAATGCATCTTTAATTTTGACACAAAATGTTAGAGATGCAAGTCACCTTACTCTATTAGTTGGGAGCTTAGGATTTCAACTATTAGGTATTGAGTTGAAAGACTTTGTATATGTGGTGTGTGTGTGTTTGTAATTGAATTGCAAAAATATCGAAGAAAAAACATTGAAGATGGTTATAGAACAATGTGAATTTATTCCCAATAAAAGTTGAAAATTCAAAAGAACTAGAAAAAACGAAAGCACATGATGCCTATGGAGATGCTAATTTTAGGAAGAACTAACGTATCGAGGTCCTTGACCGGACCCAATGCCGGGTCATACAAGCCATCCGGAACAGGTGAATCCTTGGTATCAAGGAGTTCTGACTTGGTAATTGCCTTGAGGCTTATCCTCCTAACCTCTTCTGCAGAGTAAAAGCTGAAACTGATCCACTCCACAGTTTCAGATGCAGCCTGCACAAAAAAAAATTTATGTTAAGCTTTTGTAGAGAATTCATTAACAATATAAGTAATATAGAAGAAAACAAGCTTGGAAAAAAATATCGGGCAAATTTTTTTCAATGAGAAAAATGTCTTAGACTACACTTGGAATATCAGGCAGTCAAGTAGATTGTGAAACACAGCAATCAATAGTCAAGTAGATTGTGAAACACAGCTATCAATAGAAGTTCAACCAACATCAGTACCTCATCAGGTCGCAAGCGAGCGTCAGACATCTTAAGCGGTGATTTTAGCAGGTCAGCTACTAGAGTTTACGTGGTCCTTGCTTGCTTCCGTAACTGGAAATCGTGTCCTTCCTTCGGTAAGTACGAAACTTGTCTTCCCAGCTAGCTCGGCGACTGTTTCGCGAATGCACGATGTCGAAACCTAGAGGGAGAGAGACAGAAGCGTGTCCTTCCTTCGGTAAGAGCGAAACTTGTGTTCCCAGCTAGATCGGCTACTCTATCGCGAATGCGCGATGTCGGAGACAGAAGCGAGGGTTTGCGGATTTTGAACGGGAGCGGGCGATGTAATTCCAGAATAATATATCAAATTAATTATAA